>JARFOC010033389.1:0-59464 GCA_031763485.1 Osmoderma eremita
GTGGTATCCGAGTCCCGTGAGTTCACCGGCCTTGCCGAAGTAATAATGCTCCATCGCCCGGATACTGTCCGGCGTCTGGAATCGAGCGTAGTGTCCAGTAGGAATCCGCGATCAACTGCCGCACGCCTCTACTCTCGCGACGTGTCAACGGCGCGAGCATTTGCCGAAGCCAAGCGGCGTTATCTGGCGGAACGGGCGGTAGCAGCGACTGAATCCGAGTCGACAATCACAACATCATCAAGAAACAGCGGTCGTGGCGGCCAGTCTTCGGGCGCGCTTGGCGGCAGGATTGCGCGCAATAGCGAGAGTTCTCGACGCAAGGGAGCCGAAGCCATGAGCGTGACGGGGCCTGTAAATAAGTCGTCGAAATCTGCGGCGGTCAATTCAGTCTGCATGACGGCGGATTGCAATGGCAAGTTGCCCGATACATTGTGGCTTTCTGTAAGTGAACTTGTGGGTGCTCCTGGCATGCCGGGAACCGCGCGAGGTGTTAGAAAGGCGGCTGATCGCCTGCAAATCACGGTCAGCGTATAGCTGCGCGCATGGCGCTGACCGATCCGCAGCTCGGCACCGATGCGATAGTCCTGGCCGCGCTTGAGCAGGCGCTCGACGGTCAGATCGGCGCTGCGCGAACGACCGGTGGCGCTGAAGTCCTGCACCGCACCGCGCAGGGTCTGCCGATAGCGGTAGCCATTGACCGCCAGCGCCGATGCGCCAGTCGCTCCAGGGCATCGAATATGAAGCGTTGTAGCCGTGCGTGCCACGTCCGGTATCGGCGCTGCCATCGCTGCTGATACCCCTCCACTTTGCCGTCAACGATGGAATGCGGCTGTACCTTTCGCACGGATTGAAAACCTGTTCGATCGCGCCCATATCAATCCGGTCATCGTCAACGAAAGGCAATGGACGCTATTACGAACCGGGGGCGGACCGCGCCTTCCATGATCGGGGCACCATGGCAATGGTCCGACTGATGCCACGATTGCAACACTTCAACCGAACGATTGCCCATGAATACACCGCAGAATTCCAGCCTCGGCCATGAGGTCGCCTATCCCGATCGCTATGATCCAGGCCTGCTGTTTCCCATCGCCCGGCGTCTGGCACGCGATGGGATCGGGCTGGATCCGGCGGCATTGCCTTTCGTCGGCCATGATCGCTGGCATGCGTACGAACTCGGCTGGCTGGATTCGCGCGGCAAGCCGCAGGTCGCCGCAGCCTGGTTCGAGGTGCCCGCCGATTCACCTTTTCTGATCGAATCCAAGTCACTGAAGCTCTATCTCAATTCCTTCAACAACGAACGCTTCGGCGATACGCAAGGCATGCAGAACCGCATCGCCGGAGATCTGAGCGGCTGCGCCGGCGCACCGGTCACCATGCATTGGGGGCTTCCTCCGGTTGTCTCCGGACCGGAAGGTTTCCTGCTGGATTCGATCCCGTTGGAAACCGATGACTATGGCCCGCCCAACGCCGCCTATCTGCGCACTGATGCGGGTGCGGTCGCGGCCGAAACCTTGTATTCGGAACTGCTCAAGTCCAACTGCCCGGTCACCGGTCAGCCCGACTGGGCCAGCGTGCATATCCTGTACCAGGGTCCGCAGATCGATCGCGAAGGTCTGCTGCGTTATCTGGTCAGCTTCCGTAACCACGCCGAATTCCACGAGCAGTGCGTTGAACGAATTTTTCACGATCTGCTTCGCCATTGCCGGCCGCAACGGCTGTCAGTGGAGGCACGCTATACCCGACGCGGCGGCCTGGACATCAATCCATGGCGTGCGACGCCCGGCCATGCACCGCCCGGGCCACAACGCGATTGGCGTCAATAATCCGCTAAAAATTCGTAAAATCCGGGATCCTGGCATTTCCCATCGCGACCCTTCACGGCCTTTTATCAGATCCGGGATGGTGGAGCGCATGCCGCCGCCCATGATCGGATCCGTCGATCATCGATTCTGCATTCACCGCCGATATGCGATGATGATGCTCTCAATCCATCCAACGGAAATTGTAGAAATGAGTGACGAGAAAAAAGCTGACTTCAGCAAAGTAAAAAGTGGCGTCACCTCGACCGAGCAGATCGTGGAGACGGAGCCCGAGGTTCAGACCTATACGATCCAGAAGGGCGACACGCTCTCCAAGATCGCACAGGCACACTACGGCAAGGCCGGTGCCTGGAAACTGATCGTCGAAGCGAACCAGGACACCATCAAGGATCCGGACAAGATTTTCCCCGGTCAGGTCATCAAGCTCCCCTCCCCGCCGCCGAGTGATTCCTGACGGAATCGATGTGCGATCTTTCATATTCAACCATTAGGACACCTCCCATGATCAATCAACGTCTCGCCTATCCGCTCATCATCGCCCTGGCCGCCAGCATCGGTCTGGCCGCCTGCAAGAAGAACGAGCCCGCCGCACCGGCGCCGGAACCGACTCCGACCGCAGCACCGGCAGCACCGGCCACACCGGCTGCGGCGGCGACCGTTTCGGTCACCACCCTGACCCTGGGCAATGCCGTCGACGCGAACAACAAGGTCACCACGCCGGCCACCAGCTTCGCTCCCGGCGACACGATCTACGCGTCGGTCGATACCGCCACCAGCGATCCGGCCGCCACCGTCGAAGCCAAGCTGGACGTGAAGTGGACCTATCAGGATGGCCAGACCGTCGACGAAGCCGACGAGACCATCAACTTCTCCGGCACCGGCACCACCGCGTTCAACATCAGCCACCCGGATGGCTTCCCGGCCGGCAAGTACAATGTCGAAGTGAAGTTGAACGATGCCATCGTTCAGACGGCGGAGTTCGAAGTCAAGTAATTCTCGATTGTTGACAGAGAAACAGAAAGGCGCGGCGCCTGCCGCGCCTTTTTTGTCCCTGCATTCGCTCCGATCCCTCGGTATCCAGGCTGCGGGAAAAACGTTGGAAGGGAAACGGATCCTGTGATCGATCCGGTCTTCAGCACGAACACGGCACCGGCTCCCTAGGCAGCCGAAGACATCCCGGACATCGGCCATCCGCCTGTTCCTGCCCATGCGCAGGATGCGGACAAACTGAACATGCGAACTTCAACAAGTGCGCAGGCAACGGCGACCCCGGCAAAACACTCCGCTGCCGATGGTGATCCGGAGCGCCACGGCCCTTGCATTTCCTTTCCGCCGCCGCCATGCACAGCGAATGGATAATCCCCCATCCCCGGCATCCGACGACACCGCCGCCAAACCCGACGATTCGTGCAGGTTGCTGCGTGCGTTCAACACCAGCCTGGCCTTCGTCTTCCTGCTCATACTGGTCTTTACGCTGCAATCCAGTTTCGATACCCGGATGTTCGCGGTCGCACCGCGCAGTCCGGAAGGGTTGCTGGGTATTCTGACCGCGCCGCTGTTGCACGGATCGGTGAAACACCTGGCCGCCAACGCGGTGTCCCTGCTGATCCTCGGCACGCTGGCCGGAAGCATGTATCCGCGCGCCACGCTGCGTGCACTGCCGCTGTTGTGGGCCGGTTCCGGCCTGGGCGCATGGCTGCTGGGTGCGCCCGATACGTACCATCTCGGCGCAAGCGGTGTCACGCATGGCCTGATGTTTCTGGTTTTCGTACTCGGACTGTTGCGCCGCGACCGCGCCTCGATCGCCACGGCGATGGTCGCATTCCTGTTCTACGGCAGCATGCTGTTGACCGTGCTGCCGCACGAACCCGGCATTTCCTGGCAGTCACACATGGGCGGCGCCATCGCCGGCATCGCTTGCGCGTTCCTGTTCAGGCGCAGGGATCCCTTGCCGGTCCGTCCTCGCTACAGTTGGGAGGACGAAGACGAGCATGAAAACATGCAGGTCGATAATGAACTGGAACTGCCGAAGCCGCTGGATGTGCCGATATTGCGGCAACCGGTTTCACCGCCTGAACCAGGATCACAGGCGGGCAGCAATGTGATTCCATTCCCCGGGCGCAACCCGGTTCGCGGTGCCGGCGAACCGCCCGGTTCCTGAATCCGGGAGTGCCTCGCCGGCATACCGGCCGCATGTCCCACATCGCTCGCGCACACCGTGTGATCCGTTCCGTTGCGGCGAAGCAGCGATCACCAAGTAAATATACGGCCTCGTATGTTCAACTATCCGCGTATAGTCAGAATCCGGGCACATGCCAAACATTACGACGCATCTCAATCGAGGATCCTCATGCGCATCGATCAGGGTATTTACGTCCCGGATTATCAAGACTTCGTTTCCGGGTTTTCATTGGGAAAGGCGGCTTCCGGGTTATTGAGCGGAGATCTGGAAAAAGGCCTCAATGCCTGCGTCGAGTGTTGTGATCGCCATGTCGGACACAATCGGACCGCACTGACCTGCATCAGCCAGGACGGTCGCGGAGAGCACTACACCTTCGAACAGTTGCAGACGTGGTCGGCGCAGTTCGCCAACCTGCTGAAGCAGCGCGGCATCGGTCCCGGTGACCGTGTCGCCGGCCTGCTGCCGCGCAAGCTGGAGCTGATGATCGTGGTACTGGGCACTTGGCGCGCGGGCGCGATCTATCAGCCGCTGTTCACCGCATTCGGCCCGCAATCGATCGAACACCGACTGCAAGGCAGCGAAGCCAGGCTGGTCGTCACCGATGCCGCCAATCGCATCAAACTGGCGGAAGTGGCGCGCACGCCGCAGGTTCTGATCGTCGGCGACGAGGCCAAGCCTTCGGAAAATTTCCATGCATTGCTGCGCGCGCAGTCCGATCGTTTCGAGCCGGTCATGCGCAAGGGCAGCGATCCGTTCCAGATGCTGTTCACCTCCGGCACCACCGGCAAGGCCAAGGGCGTGATGGTGCCGCTGAAGGCGCTGGTCGCTTTCGGTGTGTACATGCGTCATGCGGTCGGACTGCGCGAGGATGATCGCATGTGGAACATCGCCGATCCGGGCTGGGCTTACGGTCTGTATTACGCGATCACCGGGCCGCTGCTGCTCGGCCACGAGACGATGTTCTACGAAGGCGCCTTCACCATCCAAAGCACCTATCGGCTCATCCGCGAGCGGCGCATCACCAACCTGCTCGGCGCACCCACCGCCTACCGCATGCTGATGGCCGCCGGCCCCGAAGCCGCCCGCCAGATCAAGGGACAGCTGCGGGTGGTCAGCAGTGCAGGCGAGCCGCTGAATCCGGAGGTGATCCGCTGGTTCGCGGAGCATCTGGACGTGGTCATCCACGATCACTACGGCCAGACCGAAACCGGCATGACGGTGTGCAACCATCACGACCTGAAGCATCCCGTGCATCTGGGCGCCGCCGGCGTCGCACTGCCCGGCTATCGCGCCGTGATCATTGACGCCGACGGCAGGGAACTGGCCGCCGGCACGCCGGGGCAACTGGCATTGGACATGTCGCAATCGCCACTGTTCTTCTTCCCCGGTTACTGGCAGCAGGCGGAACAGCCGTTCCGCCAGCAGTACTATCCGACCGGCGATACCGCCGAGCTGAACGAGGATGGCAGCATCAGTTTCGTCGGTCGCAGCGACGACGTGATCACATCCTCCGGTTACCGGATCGGCCCGTTCGATGTCGAGAGCTGCCTGATCGAGCATCCCTCCGTGGCGGAAGCGGCGGTGGTCGGCAAACCCGATCCGAAGCGCACCGAGATCGTCAAGGCGTTCGTGGTGCTGCGGCAGGGCGTCAAATCCTCCGGTGCGCTGGCCAACGAACTGGCATTGTTCGTCAAGCGACGGCTGGCGGCGCACGCCTATCCTCGCGAAATCGAGTTCGTCAGCAAACTGCCGAAGACGCCCAGCGGCAAAATCCAGCGCTTTCTGCTACGCACCCAGGGCGGCCAGGCCAAAGCGGCGCTCTGATCCGGCACGGACGGGGCGTACGGCAATCCCGCATCTTTACTAGGCCGAACCGGGCGACCCGGGCCGACCGATCGCGCATTCCTGTGCCTGGAACGGCGCATGCGTGGAAAACAACGGGACCGCGAACCCCTCGGTTCCCACCCCCAAAACCTCGCTGTAGTGCGCTCGCACGCGACCGGCTTGCCGGTTAGAATCGGGAATTCACTCCCGCGCCGCCAGATAGCGCCCGGGTCTCATCCGTTATCCCCTGAGGAAATCCGCCACGATGAAAGTCCTCGTTGCCTACAAACGCGTTGTGGACTACAACGTCCGCATCCAGGTCAAGCCGGACGGCTCCGGCGTCGTGACCGACGGCGTCAAGCTCTCGCCCAATCCGTTCGACGAAATCGCGCTCGAAGAAGCGCTGCGGCTGCGCGACAAAGGCGTCGCCACCGATGTCGTCGTCGCCACGATCGCGCCGGCCGACGCCCAGGCACATCTGCGCAACGGCCTGGCGATGGGCGCCAACCGCGCTATCCACGTCGTCTCCGATCAGGCGATCCAGCCGCTGACCGCTGCGCGCGCGCTGCTGAAGCTGATCGAAAAGGAACAGCCGGACCTGGTCATCCTCGGCAAACAGGCCATCGATGACGATGCCAGCCAGACCGGCCAGATCCTGGCCACGCTGTGGGGCCGCCCACAGGCGACCTTCGCCAGCAAGCTCGAGATCGCCGACGGCAAGGCCACGGTGACCCGCGAGATCGACGCCGGCCTGGAAACGCTGGAGGTGGACCTGCCGGCGGTAGTGACCGCCGATCTGCGCCTGAACGAGCCGCGCTTCATCAAGCTGCCCGACATCATGAAGGCCAAGGGCAAGCCGCTGGAAACCCTGCAACTGGCCGATCTGGGCGTGGAATCGGGCGATCTGCTCAAGGTCACCCAGTACGCGCCGCCCGCCAAACGCAGCAAGGGCATCATGGTCAAAGACGCCGGGGAACTGGTCGCCGCACTCAAGCAGAAGGGGCTGTTGTAATGAGCAAGGTTCTGATCGTCGCCGAACATGAGAACGGCAAACTCAACGCATCGACCGCCAAGACCGTCAGCGCCGCGCAGGCCCTGAAGCCGGACAGCATCGACATCGTCGTCCTGGCCGCCGACCCGGCGGCCGTCGCCGCCGAGGCCACGCAGATCGCCGGTATCGGCAAGGTCCTGGCCGTCGCCAACCCGGCCAACGGACACGCCATCGCGCAGGTGCTGGGTCCGCAGATCGCCAAGCTGACCGCTGGCTACACCCACGTCTTCGGTCCTTCGACCACTTTCGGCAAGGATCTGATGCCGGTCGTCGCCGCACTGCTCGGCACCGCGCAGATCTCCGATCTGATGGGCGTGGAAGGCCCGCATGCCTTCCAGCGTCCGATCTACGCCGGCAACGCCATTGTCACCGTCGAAGCGCCGGCCGACAAACCCGTCGTGGCCACGGTCCGCACCGCATCGTGGCCGGAGGCGGCCAAGGGCGGCAGCGCCACGGTGGAAGCGACTTCGGTCGATGCCGCGCTGCCTACGCACACCCGCTTCGTCGGCCTGGCCGGCGGCAAGTCCGACCGCCCCGACCTGCAGAGCGCCAAGCGCGTAGTCTCCGGCGGCCGCGGCGTCGGCTCGGCGGACAACTTCAAGGTCATCTACAGCCTGGCCGACAAGCTCGGCGCAGCGGTCGGCGCCTCCCGCGCGGCGGTCGATGCCGGTTACGTGCCCAGCGATCTGCAGGTCGGCCAGACCGGCAAGATCATCGCCCCGGACCTGTACATCGCCGTCGGTATCTCCGGCGCGATCCAGCACCTGACCGGCATCAAGGACGCCGGCACCATCGTGGCGATCAACAAGGACGCCGAGGCGCCGATCTTCGAAGTGGCCGACATCGGCCTGGTCGGAGATCTGTTCAAGATACTGCCGGAACTGGAAGCGGCCCTGGGCTGATTTCCTGCATCCGGTTCACTCGTCTGGGAGGCGGTCCGATGGATTTGCGTTGTTTCAAAGCGTATGACGTGCGAGGCCGCATTCCGGACGAGTTGAACGAGGACCTGGCCCGGCGCATCGGACGCGCCGCCGCCGAACTGCTCGATCCCGGCCCCGTCGTCGTGGGCCGGGACGTTCGCCTCAGCAGCCTGGAGCTGCTGCAGGCCCTGAGCGAAGGACTGACCGCCGCCGGCCGCGATGTCATCGACATCGGCCTGTGCGGCACCGAGGAAGTGTATTTCCAGACCGCGCATCTGCAGGCCGCTGGCGGCGTCATGGTCACCGCCAGCCACAATCCGATGGATTACAACGGCATGAAGCTGGTGCGCGAGGAAGCGAAACCGGTCAGCGCCGATACCGGTCTGTTCACCGTGCGCGATCTGGCCGCGGCCAACGATTTCCGCGATACCGCCACACCGGGACGGATCCGCCAGCATCCGGACAAGTCCGCCTATATCGAACACCTGCTCGGTTACGTCGATCGTTCCGAACTCGCGCCCCTGAAGATCGTCGCCAATGCCGGCAACGGCGGCGCCGGTCCGATCATCGATCTGTTGGCCCCGCACCTGCCGTTCGAATTCGTACGTATCCAGCACGAGCCGGACGGTCGTTTCCCCAACGGCATTCCCAACCCGCTGCTGCCGGAGAACCGTGACGCCACCGCCAAGGCGGTACGCGAACACGGCGCGGACCTGGGCATTGCCTGGGATGGCGACTTCGATCGCTGCTTCTTCTTCGATGCCGAAGGCCGTTTCATCGAAGGCTATTACCTGGTCGGACTGCTGGCGAAGTCGCTGCTGGCCAATCGTCCCGGCGGCCGGATCATTCACGATCCGCGTCTGCTCTGGAACACCATCGAGATGGTGGCAGCGGCCGGCGGCATCGCCGTCGAATGCAAGAGCGGACATGCCTTCATCAAGGAAAAAATGCGCGCCGAGAACGCCCTCTACGGCGGCGAGATGAGCGCCCACCATTACTTCCGCGATTTCTCCTACTGCGATTCCGGCATGATCCCGTGGCTGCTGATCGCGGGCCTGATGTCCCGGACCGGCGCATCGCTGGCCAACATGGTCGAGAACCGCATCCACGCGTTCCCCTGCAGCGGCGAGATCAATTTCAAGGTCGCCGATGCCAAGGCGGCGACCGAGCGCGTGCTGGCGCATTTCGCGCCGCTGTCGCCGAAGCTGGAACACATCGATGGCGTCAGCGCCGATTTCGGCGACTGGCGTTTCAATCTGCGCAGCTCCAATACCGAGCCTTTGCTGCGGCTGAACGTCGAGGCGCGCGGCGACATGGCGCTGATGCAGGACCGCACCGATGAAATCTCCAAACTGCTCGGCGCCTGACATCCGGCCCGGCCGCCAACCACGGACAGCACCATGAAAGAGATCGTTCCCGTCATCCTGTCAGGCGGTTCCGGCACGCGGCTGTGGCCGCTCTCGCGCGAGACCTATCCCAAACAGTTCCTGCCGCTGGTGGGCGAGCGCAGCATGCTGCAGGCGACCTGGCTGCGCATCGCGCCGCTGCGGACGCAGCGCCCGATCGTCATCGCCAACCAGGGACACCGTTTCGTCGTGGCCGAGCAACTGCGCGAACTGGGCGTCGAGCCGGCGGCGGTCATGCTCGAACCGATCGGACGCAACACCGCGCCGGCCATCGCCATCGCCGCATTGCAGGCGATCGCCACCGGCGAGGATCCGTTGCTGCTGGTGCTGCCTTCCGATCACATCGTCCGCGACCAGCCGGCCTTCCAGGCGGCGGTCACCGCCGCGGCCGAAGTCGCCGGAAACGGCAAGCTCGCCACCTTCGGCATTGCACCGACGGGTCCGGAAACCGGTTACGGCTATATCAAGGCCATGCCCGGAACCGGGCCGCGCACGGTCGAACGCTTCGTCGAAAAACCCGATCTGGAAACGGCGAAGCAGTACATCGCTTCCGGCGAGTACTACTGGAACAGCGGCATGTTCCTGTTCCGCGCCTCGCGTTACCTGGAAGAGTTGCAGAAATTCCAACCGGCCATTCTGGCAACCTGCCGCAACGCGCTGGAAAAGGCGGTACGCGACATCGATTTCATCCGTCTGGATGCGGAGGCGTTCGCCGCCAGTCCATCCGATTCGATCGATTACGCCGTGATGGAAAAGAGCGGCGACGTCGTGGTGGTGCCGATGGACGCAGGCTGGAGCGATGTCGGCTCCTGGTCCGCACTGTGGGAAGTCTCGTCGCAGGATGCCGCCGGCAATGCCCATCATGGCGACGTGATCGAGATCGATTGCCGCAACACCTACGCTTACGGCAAACACCTGATCGCGATGATCGGATTGGAAGACGTGATCGTCGTGCAGACCGACGATGCCATTCTGGTCGGCCGGCGCGACCGCATCCAGGAGGTCAAGGAGGTGGTCGCCCGCCTCAAGAGCGAAGGGCGTCCGGAAGTGACGCTGCATCGCAAGGTCTATCGGCCTTGGGGCGCCTACGACTCGATCGATCGCGGCGACCGTTTCCAGGTCAAGCGCATCACGGTCAAACCCGGCGCAACGCTGAGCCTGCAGATGCATCATCATCGCGCCGAACACTGGGTCGTGGTGCGCGGCACCGCCAAGGTCACGCGCGGCGAGGAAACCCTGCTGTTGAGCGAGAATCAGAGCACCTACATCCCGATCGGCGTCGCACACCGCCTGGAGAATCCGGGCAAAGTGCCGCTGGAAGTCGTGGAAGTGCAATCCGGCAGCTACCTGGGCGAAGACGACATCGTGCGCTTCGAGGACCGCTACGGCAGAACCGGCGAAAGCTGAGCCGGTTCCGCCGGTACGCCTACCGGACGGCAACTCCTCGTCGCCGATGCCCCGGATCCGCCTGCCGCGGGCCCCCGTCGGACCATGAGAAAAGTCATGTTGTGACGACATGGCGCCCTTGTTATCGTGGATTCGTGTCGCCGGGAACCGACACGTCCATTACCGGAGCCCTCGCATGCACCGATCGTCCCGCCGCCTGTTTGCCGTTCCGCTCTGTGTTCTGCTGACATGCGCCAGCAGTTACGCCGCCGCGGACAATTCGATCGACAAGATCAACGGCAGCATCCGCGCGGAGGCCGGGCAGAGCTACGACGATCTGAGCACCATCAACGGTGGCATCCAATTGCTCGACGGCGCACAGGCACGCGATATCAGCACGGTCAATGGCGGCGTCCAGGTCGGTGACAATGCTTCCGCCGTTTCCCTCCAGACCGTCAACGGCACGATCCGCATCGGTCGTCAGACCCGGATCAACGGCGATGTCTCGACCGCCAACGGCGCCATCCGGATCGGAGAGCGCAGCATCGTCAACGGCGATGTTCAAACCGCCAACGGCGCCATCGTGCTGACCGCCGCACAGGTGCGGGGCGATGTCGAAACCGCCAACGGCGACCTCACCATCGGCGCCGACTCGCGCATCGGCGGCGGACTGTCCCTGCACGGCGCGCAGCGCTGGTTCCAGATCACACCAAGGCGCCGTGCCACGGTCATCATCGGACCGCGCGTGGTCATCGAAGGACCGTTGTCCTTCCGGAACGACACCGATCTATGGATTCACCGCAGCGCCCGCACCGGTCCGGTCGAGGGCGCGGAAGCACGCATCTTCGATGGCGATGCGCCGCCGCAACGATAAGCGGCAGGCCACGCGCCAGACAATCCGGGGCGATCGGGATATTCCTGCCCGCCTCAATGGGACGATGGTCCGAAACCCGACGCCCGGTTCGGTTTCCCCCTGATCGACACCGCCATCGGCCACATGGCGATAGAATCGCAGACGCCTTTCAAAGAGGAACCTTCATGTATCGCAAATCGCTGCTGTGTCTGGGAGCCGCGGCCCTGCTGTCCGCCTGCAATGGCGAAAAGCCCGCTGCCGATTCCACATCCCTCCCCACTGCCGCCTCGACGACCACTGCCGCCACCGCACCGGTTTCGGCGCACGTTTTCAGCGCCGACATCAACGCAGCCGATTTCTCCGAGCTGGTGAAGACGCTGGCCTCGGACGAATTCGAAGGCCGTGGGCCGGGCACCGTCGGCGAGGAAAAGACCGTCGATTACATTCGCGCGCAGATGCAGCGGATCGAACTGCAACCCGGTGATGGCGACAGCTATTTCCAGGATGTGCCGATGGTCGAGACCGTCGTCGATCCGGCCACGACCGTGCAATTTCAGAGCAACGGACAGACCTTGCCGGTGACATTCGGCAACGATTTCGTCATCGGTACGCGCAGCGGCCAGGCCGACGTGAAACTCGACGACAGCGAGTTGGTGTTCGTCGGCTATGGCGTGGATGCGCCCGAGCGGCAGTGGAACGACTACGGCGACCAGGACTGGACCGGCAAGACCGTAGTAATGTTCGTCAACGATCCGGGGTTTCATACCGATGACGAAACCCTGTTCGACGGCAAGCGCATGACCTACTACGGGCGCTGGACCTACAAGTTCGAAGAAGCCGCGCGCAAGGGGGCCGCCGCCGCGTTGATCATCCACGATCCGGCGGGCGCCGCCTATGGCTGGGACGTGGTCAGGGCTTCCTGGAGTGGCCCGCAATACGATCTCCTGGCCAAGGACGATCCGGCGCCGCGCCTGTCGGCGCAGGGCTGGATCACCGCCGATGTCGCCCGCACCCTGTTCCAGAACGCCGGTCTGGATCTGGACGAGGCCTACCGGACCGCCGGCCGCGCCGACTTCAAGCCGGTTTCGCTGAAGGCCACGCTTTCGGCCGATCTGAAAAGCCGGATCACCGAAAAGAAATCACGCAACGTGATCGGCGTACTGCCCGGAGAAGGTCGCGCCGACGAGGCCGTGATCTACATGGCGCACTGGGATCACCTGGGCAAACGCGATGGCCAGGAAGGCGACAACATCTACAACGGTGCGATCGACAACGCTTCGGGCGTCGCCGGCATTCTGGAAATCGCGGATGCGTTAGCGCACCGGGAATCGCGTCCGCAGCGCTCGATCGTGTTTCTTGCCGTGACGCTGGAAGAGTCGGGTCTGCTCGGCTCGCAATACTACGTCGCGCATCCGACTTTCCCGCTCGACAAGATCGCCGGCGTCATCAACATCGATGCACTGTCCGCCGCCGGGCGCGCCAAGGATCTGACCGTAGTAGGCCTTGGCAGCTCCGAGCTGGAAGACCTGCTCAAGCCGATCGTGGAAGCGCAGGGCCGCACGGTGCACGGAGAGGAGTCGCCGCAAAACGGCATCTTCTTCCGTTCCGATCATTTCAGTTTCGCCAAGGCCGGTGTGCCGGCGCTGTATACCGGTAGCGGCAGCAACCTGGTCGAAGGCGGTCCCGAAGCCGGCAAGCGGGCCGCGCAGGAAGCGATGAAACACTATCACCAGCCCAGCGACGCATTCGATCCTGCCGCCTGGAAATTCGACGGCATCCTCGAGGATCTGCACGCGCTCTATGGCGTCGGCGAGGAGCTGGCGGCCGGAGACCGCTGGCCGAACTGGTACGAAGGCAACGAGTTCAAGGCCGCGCGCGATCGCAGCCGTCCAGCGGCTCCTGTGGAGCAGTAAGCACCCTCGCTTTACCGAAAACGGCGCCCACGGCGCCGTTTTTCGATCGGCCAGAGCCGATGATCCCCCCCCCCCCCCCCTTAATTTCCACTTATGGGGCTTTATGAAGACCATGGTATAAATTCATGGATACGTCGAGCGAGACTTTGCGTTCAACACGACGATAATTTTATACAACTAGTGTGAAGTGGATTCCATGAAAACATTTTAAAAAACCATATGCGTAATCACCACTTAAAAATAATAAAAACGAAATTTTTTTTTGCATAATTATTATGAAAGTTTGTTAAGATAATTTTCCGATGTTGACCTTATAGAAGATGTTTAATTGGAAATAAAATCACAAGACCGTAAACAACCTGTATATAGATGTCACACCTAATTGCACTCTAAAATAGAACTAAAAGCTTTCATAAATATTAGGATTGCCATCAAATATCACACAATACATTTCTATGAACTGGCGATAAGTTACATATTTGACAATGTAGGAAATGTAGGAACAGAATAACTGCAGGTTTAAATTTACCGATGGCTAAAACAATTTCTTTTATTGTCGTTTGTTTTTCAAGCATTGCGCGATTGGTTGTTACTCTAGGGTTGTACTTAGTGCATGAACTTAACACTGGCTCTTGAGGCCTCCTGTATCACTCTGCATTAGGTTTGTGTAACTGCATATTGCGTGTCGCCGTGAGAGGGCAGCGGTGTTGTTTTACCCTCTACACTAAAGGGTACCTAGGCAGGTACTGACTACCTTACTGTGACCGATTTTTATAAAAAATCGATCGCCGCAGCGGAGATTCGAACCGACGACTTCCGCTACAGAAATCTGGTGGTCTTGCATTGCGCTATCCCAGCGTCTATCCATTCTAGACTCAAATTATGGCTGCATGAAATATTTCTGTGCTTGAATGAGTTTTGTGTCCTTCTCTAACTATTAATGTCAATTGAAGGTACAGATGAGTGACGCTATTTGTTTTGAAACAATCTTACATCATTATACTATAGGTCCATTTTAATTCTGCTTACGTTGCTTGGTTATTGTAGTATATAGGTTATAAAATTAAAATGGTTGCCCAACTTGAAGCATAAAATATTAAAATGACCACGACAGAAATAAAAATTCAAATACGATTCAAACGCTGTTTCTACTAGGAAGAATTAAAGATTTTACTTACATGTAAAAAAGGTAACAAACAAGATTTTATTCGCATTATATGATAATTAGAATTACATTGTAAATCTTCTGACAATAGATTTTCGGCCACCTTTTCCTTCAGGTGGCCGTACATCAAACTCATCGAACATATGTGTAATTGGTTCTATAAGTTTTTCAATCTCCACTTTTGCATACGTTTGGATAGGAAAGTCCGAATAAGGTACCCAATATTTCCCGTTAAAGATCGCTGGCTGGGATATCACTAGACCAGTGGGAAAACCGAAGCAGCCATTCGACAGTAGGCCTAATGATATTATCTCGTCGCTAGGTTTGTTCGAGAACCAAATCTCCAAAACTTTTAGTGTAGCATTAATTTTTGAATATGAGGGTGGTCTGCCTAAACGACGTTTTGCCATTTGTCTGATATTGTTGACCTTATCCCAGAGCTTGGGGACCCCGTCGGTGAGGTACTTGATATAACGTAATTCGGACGTAATTCTACCCAAAGGCAAGGTAGATCCCCCTTCGTTCTTCAGCGCTCTCTGGTACGGTCGCCGTATATCACACTTCTTTATAATACTACCTACGTCAATGAAATTATGTTTGAGTATTCCCCAAACAGGAGGCGCTGAAAGTTGCTCTAGAGGTAAATTGCATTCTTTAGATATCACATTCAGAGCGCAATAACCCCAGTCCGCTGTTATAGCTATCACATTGGATAGTTTGATTCGCGTACAGTTCTGGCATAATATGCTAGCGTTGAAACACACTGCAGCTCCAATATTTGCAAAAACAATTTTAATAGTTTTTTTGGCATACGCGTTTACATTGTCCGCCAACATAAGCGATGTGTAAGTATTTCTGATGTACCAGCAATTTAGGTCCGCACCTTCGTCGCAGTAGTTGTCGCTTAGATCGAGTAGTAAATCACAATTCTCCAAAGCTTGTTGGAAATTTGTTGCTAAATAAACATTTGTATTTATTTCCATGAATCCTTCCATCATATCAATTATGCAATTTAGTCTGCCTTCAACTTCTAAATCCATGTCAAAAATTCTTAAGACAATTCCCTTTTCGGCCAAGCCTTCTATCCCTAGAAGTTTTACCAGAAGGGGACAAGCGTGAGGGGTATAAGCGCCAATGACGGTAACAACTTTCAAGGTATGCTCTCCTTCCTCTTCTAGCTTGAGCTGCTCGGCTTGAAAGTATAGCTTATTATCTTCCACCAAGTTTTGTAAGTCTTCTTTTGGTAAAACAGATTCTAAGCCGTAATAATCGTAACAGTATTCCCAAAAATCGCTTATTCCACCTATAAGCGTTGGTTTGCAACCAACCCCAGAAACTTCTTTCCATATAATGGGAGAGTCCGTATAATGCCAATCAAATCGCGAGTTGATTTCTGACAACCAATATTCCCATTCGCCAGAAACCCTTTGCTCTTTCCGGAAGTTGAAGTTTGGAAGATGTTGCTTCAAGTACGAACATACGTAAGCTACATGTACAAACTTGGGACAATCGGGTTTCCCCCCTACAAAATAGTATACCATTGTTATTAATAAACTTGTCAAAGTGACAACGGTTCTACTGTGATATAAAAATCGTCTGAACTATGTAACTACGCTGCTATGATGTTTTTTTTAACAATTGTCGTTTTCTAACGAGTGTTAAGAATACTTCGGAGTCAAAGCAATCGATCGAATTTTGAAGTCACGTCTGATATGGAATGCGATCGAATTATACGTTTATTTCACACATGTTGGTTGTGTAGACGCAATTGTCAGTTTATGTGAAAAGATATTTCCGTTTGGAAGTAATTGTAACATCGGAGAGAAGAAATTACACTATCCTATTCGTATGCTGTTCATCGCTTAGTGTCCTTGGAAGAAAATGCAGAATTAATGGAAATAGTTTTACGAACAAAGGATTTATTGTAATGACCATAATAAATTATAAAAGATGTTGATAGTGTCTACCATGTTCATTATACACCAGCATTTTACGCACCTCATCGTAATGCGACCAAATAGTATTTTTTCTGTACGTTTTTAAATACCATTTTTAAATTTAAAAATGCACAATACTATTTTTGATATCAGATTCTGATAATTATTGACAGACAACATTTGAAACACATTCATAGACTTAAGTTAGAACATACGTTCACGTAACTATATATACCTAACGCATTTTAGGAAGTACTACTAATTAATTCACAAAGAATGTTTAATGTTCTACAACATGGCTGTAATTTAATTATATTGTTTTGCCATCAGGTAAGATATACGCGTGAATTTATTTCCTGATTATAAAAATAAATATGTATAAGAAAAAGCCATATTCGTGTTCAGAAATGGATTATTATATAAGAAATTGTTCCGATAAACCCCTTCTAGGCATAAACAGCAAGGTCGCACAAGTGCCTGGATTATTTCCGCATACAAATTAATAAAAATCTAATTATATACTGCATTATAATTGCACTTGTGTGTAATGAAATGGGCGTATGTACTTTAGAATGTCACTTCATGCTAGAGATGGAAACAGAATATCAAATATGTGCATATGAATGTATATGCATTTATACCTTAAAAGAAGAAGCTAATTCTGATGAAATGCATCGTTAAACTTGAACTTGCACCATGACCTATGAATTGTTTCCCACAATAAAGCATTCAGTTTTATGCACTTGCTTTCACACCCAATGAATGTGAAGAAACAGGATCTACTTGTACGAGCAGAATAAAATTCAGTAAGCGAACGGTTAAAACCAATTACAAACCCATTCAAAGTGCCACAAATTTGCTTGACGCCATTATACACGCAAAATGCATGACACGTTATCCGTGCCACACGAAAATCGGAGGTTTGAAGAAAACTATGAACTGTGTAAAAATAATTTACAAACAAATTGAACTTCGTATACCTTTATTAGGTAATGAAAAAATGTTAATTAATAACTGGCCAAAGCGATGTTCTATTATTCAAAGCTCTATACAAATCTGAAGTTCAATGTAGCCCTCTACAATCCAAACATGTGATAGTACGGACATCCAATAATGCGATCAAGCTTCAGTTAAAGTTCTCATTTCATTAATCCGGCCAACAGTTCGATAATCCGAACAGTATTGATAAGAAGAAATTAGGTATAAAGGGATTTTCTGGGAAATACACCTGCGCCACGGTATACCTATAAACAGAACAGATGTGTGGTGAATGTAAGGCCAATAATGATACAGCCTGCTTCCTATCGTAAAGCGGTTATTTTGATGTCATATGCATATATGGTGTATATTCGCATATACACGTTTTGGATAGGCGTAAGAAGTCCGTTGTTGGAAGAGAGTTCTCCAAATGTAAGAATTATGACAACTGGTGTGCTTGCCATACGCATGTGTACTGGAGAGGAAAGGGCAGCGTACACTGAGAAAAATATATTGTAAAAGTTAACACAATCATGGTAATTTTACCCAGAATTTGGTTAACTTTACCACAATTGTGTCAACCTTTACAATACATTTTTCTCGGTGTAGAGAGGTACGTTGGGCCTCATAGATATACACATGGTAAAAGTATAGTAGATAAGCACATGTGCTTATTTTGATTATGTCACCTGGTAAGACGTATACTTCAACATTGTGGTGAGATAACTACAACTAGAAAGGAACAAAAATACTCCCTTAAGAGGCAATCTTCTAAGGTGCGAACGGGAGTTCATTGATGAGGCAACACACTAGAGGGAGGTAGCCTAATACCGCATGGGTTCCTATTACCGGATAGTACGATAGTCCTTAAACCAAGTATCGGTATCTGCCCAATTATGTGATAATTAACAATACGATTACACTTATAGTTTCTGCTGAAACAACAGATTTCTGTAACGTATATGTCTCGGTTATGATGGTCTCAAAATTGTTGAAGTCTATAGTTGATCTACAACTGGAAAGGCATATCATGTACAACATAGGTAGTACTAGTTATATATTCATCTGCAGTAGGCATGAATCATCTCCTTCTTCCTCACTTAGGCTTCATTTGCTCACGAAGTGCTGTCTGTCATGTCGTTCATTTTGTTTCTGAAATCGCCAAGTTTGTTTCGGAACAACCAACGATCTATATCTCTTACATAACCTAACGACCACTGCACAATTGGAACGTGAACGAAAGAAGTTAAATCATAGGCATACATATGTCACTCACATCAAGCTTCCAGTTTTAGTTTGTATGGAAACGAAGTTGATCAAGTTTAAATGCTCCCGTTTTCGGGCTTTCATGGAATCAATGAATGCTGCAATGTTAACACATGCCCCAGATATATGTTTGTTTATTGTTGGGTTATATTAAATACCAATAATAAACTCGTGATAATGGTTTTTATTGTAGGAGTACAAAATAATCCCGAACAGTACATTTCTTATATGTGTCAACATGGAGCACACTACTACGACACTACTACTGTTTTCGTCAAACATGACATTTCTGGGAAGTACTACATTTTCGTTTATGGGATCCCACAGTCTATATCCGCTAGTTGAATATCCTACCATAATATTGATTTGAGCTTTAGGATCAAAGTTATTCTTCTGTTTCTCTTTTTGTATGTGGCTGTGCGATAAACTACCTAAAATTCTGAGATTTTTCAAGTTGGGTCTTCTTCTATAAAACTTCTCAGCAGGAGTAACATCTTTCAGGGATTCTGCAGGGATTCGATTCGATAGGTAGGTAGCAAAAAGTACAGACTTACCCCACATTGTTTTCGGCTATTTTGACTGCAACAGTATAGCTCTTGCTTTCTCTGGTAATGTTTTGTTGAACCTTTCGATAGTTCCATTCATTTCAGGATTATATGGAACTGTATAACGAATGTGAATACCTTTGGTACCGCAAGGAGTAGTAGAACTGTTTGAGGAATACTCAGTACCATTGTCACAATATATAGACCTCGCATTCCTTAAAATAGTCAAGTACTTCACTTTTCTGTTCAAGTAAATATACTACAGTGAAATGAGTATAATCGTCAGGAAAAGTAAGAAAATACTGTTTATCATTATACGTTGCGGGTGTAATTGGTCCACAAATGTTTTCAGAAAGGTTTACGAGTGATTTTTTATAAGCCGCGTATTGAACATATTTCACTATTTTCATTGCTTACAGTACAAGAATCAATACATACATACCTTCAACCATATTATTCTTAAACAATCTTTGTAAATTTTCTTGCTTATGTGACCTAATCTACAATGCCATTGTTTTCAATTACTTTGCTCACATATATTTACCTCAGATTGAGTTAGAATAAATTCAATTACATACAGACTATTTTCCCTATTACTTTTAACTAACAGTTTTGAATTTTTATAAAGACACACTGAGTTATTTTCAAAAACTACTTTCAAACCTGCTTTCTTTGCACCGATAACAAATTGTGTCTTAGATTCTTTACAAAAAGGATATCTTTAATTTCTGCGATACAGTCTGTTTCTTCTGTCTCCAACTTCACCTTGATGTTTCCTAATTTTGTGGCTGTTACACATCACCTGCCTTGGCAACGACAATTTACACTCCACCTTCAAGATTTCTTACTTCTGTCAGGAAGGATTCATCATTTGTCATGTGGTCGGTTGTCCCCGAGTCTACTAGAAAACGTACCACACTTTTGCTGTAACAAGTAAAAGGTAATTCATAATTTATAACATTTGCTACAAATGCAATATGCTATTCTTCTTTCGAAGTAGCTTCATTAGCTTGTTTTTTAACCCAACATTGTTTCCGTAAGTGAGCTGACTTTCCACAGTTGTGACATTTAAACTCATGCTTTCCTTTCCTCTGGTGCTTTTGAAATACTTCTGTTTAGTAATCCTGTTACTTGAAATATTATTAAAGGCAGATGTTGGTTCATTTTCCACTTGTGTTTTTCCTTTTAATTTCTTGGTCGAACAGCTTTGTTTTCACAAACTCAAGCGTTAATTTGTGCGGTTCTAGTGTCTCTAGTGCTGTGATAGTCGCATCATAACTTTTAAGCAAGATTAGGAGTAGATGACACATTATATCTATTTCCTCCAGCGTTCCTCCAACTGACTTTATCTCTCTGACCGTTTCTTCAAACTTTATAAAATGGTTTTGAAGCGTTTCACCTTGACCAACAAGCTTCATAGTTAACAGTTCTTTTCGTAGGCTCAGCTGACTGGCTATACCTTTTCTTTGAAAAACACTGTCGAGTGCCTTCCACATTTCATATGCACTCCTTCTGTATTTGATGTATTCTAGATGCGAGTTAGCAACACATTCTACAATTATTGATTTCCATTTTTTCCAAGTGCAAGCTGACCTTCAGTTTGTAACCTCACTTCCTGTTCTAGGCACAACTGTTCTGTTGGTCCAAAATTGTTTCCATTCGGAATTTCCAGTGATCATAATTCTTGCCAATAAATTGCTGAATCCCGAGCTTTTCCATTGCGTAGTTTGTCAAGGCGGCCATACTTTTTTAAATTTCCTTTCCTTTTTTTGCAAGAGCATTTCTTCCTACCGCCTCTCGGCCCATAACCTGTTGGGTTATATTAGATACCAGTAATAAACCCGTGATAATGTATTTAATTGTATGGAGTACAAAATAATACAGAACAGTACATTTCTTATATGCGTCAACATTGAGCATATTACTAACCAACTTAAAACATACTTCCTATATTTACTACGAATTTATACCACAATATTTTATTGTATTCTAACATTCATAAATATGTGATGGCTATGAGGTTAGGGTTTTGTGGTCCTATTAATACCATAACGTTTATAAAATGATAATACCTTCGTAGAAATATCAAGCCATGGAAAATTAGACTGTTCTCTGGAACATAAACGTACATTTAGATATTAAGCACATTCTCTGGGTATTACCGTGAATTGTGCATCTGCAAAGCCGCACCGTTTCAGTCTTGTTCTCGTTACCGTTCTGGTTCCAGTTTTATGACAATTGTGCAGAGGCCTTAAATCTGTAGCACAACGCCATCATGATTTCCACCGTCTTTTGTGTCTGGGGTGGTAAGCGTGTATTTGTCTCAGTCAATGCACTTATTCTTCACGAAATAGTTCAAATTCATTGATCTTGAATTAATAAACAGCTTGTAGGTTACTTCACCGAAAATCCAAAATTGAATCTGTTCACACGAGCATTACGTGTTTAATAGTTATGTTACGAAGAAAAGAAAGTCTAGTGATGTGTTAAATAACATAATAAATAGTTGCGTACCTTTCAAGGTTATATTATTATATGTATTATTTATCAATGGAAATATGAAGGTACGTTAGTGTTTGTTGGCTTTGTATTAGCTTTGACTTTGGTTTATTTGACAACGCTATACGTTCTACATCCTGTGGTGACATAAGGCAAAGGTAATCAGTTCCAATTTTAATCAACATGTAGATGCATATTTATTGCATTAGCAAGTAGAATATGGCGTGATCTTTGTTAAAATATTTCCTGAATAACCTCATGTATTATGTGTATGTATATGCCATTCTGTGTATTACTTGACCGATGGGTCATAACTTCTATCGCAGCAATCAAGCTGTTTTCTGTAACGTCTTAACCTCATTTTTAAATGGCCACACCGTATAATGTATGTAATTTCGGAACATTCGAACCGGTTCGTGAAGGTGTGTGAAGGGAAACGCTTATCGTAAAAATAGAACAAAGGCGACCGTAAATACCTTCGCGTAATGATTTATTGTAAGCACACATTTTAATACACGAGGTATTCAGGATGAAAGATGATATCGGTAGAATTAATTATTAAGAAATGGTCCAACTCTAGAATTAACCGTTAAGAACTTGAATAATGATACTTTAAGACATTGATGGAGATGATAGTTGATTTGGATCTAGTTTTGTGGAAAACTATTCATCATAACTGTTTAATTTTAAAGGAAATATATGTATAAGTACGAGATGCGAGATGTGACAATTTACTTCTCGGAATGCACTTATACAGAGTGATTCTTTATCCAGCCGAAGATAAGCTCAGTAACGGGTGAAAGAAACGGCTGGATGTTTCAGTTTGTTGGAACAGAATGCGCATTAACTCGCTCTGCGGCTGCTGGGGAATGTATGACTTGCTTCAATACATACATGCATGGGGGAAATACATTTCTTGTCCGACACATTAGGCTCTCTATGCGCAGTACGAACGGGTACACTCGGTATTAAATTCATCTGTGGAACTGCATACTAGTGGCTACTGTCCCCTTAAAGCATTCCTCTTTTGCATCTATACACAGACCTAAACGGCGTTCCCATATCTGGGAGCAGCCCTGTAACTCATTTTCCCAAATATAGTTGAGCGTCGTGTATGTCCCATTCTGTGAGCTCTGGTAATGAATCTTCGTTCATTCAGGGCTGCTTTTAAGTTTAACCCGAAATCACAGGGAGCTAAGTTAGGTGAAGAGTTACTCTCGGAAATAAGATGCGCACTACGAGAAGGAGCAGTCGCAGCATCAAGCTGACGCTGTCCCTTTTCAGCCGTCAAAATACGGACATAAACTGCAAAAATCTTTCTTATACGCAATTGAATTGAATTTATTTATCAACGAGCATACAGAAATTTCCTTGATTTTTGTGATAAGAAAAAAGTCAAGCTGTATTCAAAAGAAGTTTTTTGCTGTATTTTGCAAAATTATCAAAGAAAACGAAATCTTTTTTATGAAGCATTCTTTATGAAGCATGTTGAGGACTAATTTGAACATCAATAACATCAATGTGTCTAATATCAAGCTTGTTGCTTTTTTAAAGCGTCAATCAAGGGGATATAAACCCAAAAGGGTTTTAAAACAAAATAACATTGAAGAATTTTTCCAAGATGCCCCTGACAACGATTACTTGTGTACAAAGGTAAGATTTATAGTAAGTGCTTAATTTATAAAAAGAAATCGCGTCCATAATATTGTTTTAGGTGGTACTGATATTTGAATTGACAGGAGCATGCAGATGCGACGAACTGTTGAAGATAAAACTAGAAGATATTCAGGATTTGGGAGGCAAATTGTTGATTACGTTGCCAGATACAAAAACGAAAAAGCAGATCGTTTGTGGTTACAGATTATTTGCAAATTTATCGACCGTCCAAATTTGGATTCATCAAGATTCTTTTTCAAGTATGCAGCTGGACGAAGCTTTAAACAATATATTACTATCCATAAGTTCGGAAAAATGCCTGCAGAAATGGCTGAATATTTAAATTGCCAAATTCTAATGAATATACGCTAGCCACTGCTTCAGGAGAACCTCAGAAACATTGTTAGTGAGCTTTGGAGGAGATATCACCACGCTTGAGATACATGGGGGTTGGAAGTAAGTTCTTTTTTTAATAGATACCTATATATTTCAATTCAAAATACTGTTTTATTTTTTTGTTAGGTGTACGAGTGTGGCCGAAGGGTGCATTGAAGAGCCAGTGGCTAGCTAATCCAACATACAGCAGTAGTAGTAATTCTAGTGTTGCAGTTTTAAGATCTACTACCACAAGCATAAGCACAATTATTAACAGTAAACGGAAGGAAACTATTAAAACGAATTTCGAAGAACAAAAGCCATTGGTTCTTAACAATTGTGCTAATGTAAATATTAGTATTTATAATTAGTATTTATAACTGTTTTACATTTGGTATTATTTTCAAGTCACTATAACTTAGTTTATGAAGTATTAAAATTTTTTACTGCTTAGGCATATTTTCATATGTTTGAAGCCTAGGCAGACACATCAGTTGTCACTAAAGTTCGGTGTTTCATATCGATCGGCGAAAAATAAGTTTTATTTGTATGATAGTTTGAGAATTTATAGATTATACCGGATAAATCATTTATCGTTGCAATCTAAAATATCTCAGGAGCGTTTCATAATGTACATTTTTTAAAGCGATGTCACAGGTTTTCTATTTTTGTCATTCTTACTGCTCGTAGCAAAATAATGAAAATATAGAAATCCATTTGATTTCAAATTGATTTCTCCTGTAGAATATTATGTATTATGTGCTATTATTTATTGCTGAGACATTAACGGAACAACTATGCAGTTCCTACATATACCTGATGAATTGCTAGTCCTGTTGTAAAACAGCCACTAGAAGAAAATTGATTGTAATTTTTATCAATTTCTATTACATACATCGGAGGGCAGACCGCTGGAAGGGGACTTATAGAAGGTGTGGGAGGGGAAGGAGAAGAGAGGGGTTATAGAAAATGGGTTGGAAGCTATCAGGTCGGATTTAAGGAAGATCGGCGTGAGCTTTAATTTTCCTGTGCTTGGTTCGGTTTTAAATTTTTTTGCGGTAGGCGGCTGTGAATGTGTGTTGGTGAATCTAAGTTTATTATTATTATTATTATTATTCCGCGTCAGCGTCATCACAGCTTAGGATAGTCAGCGATCCAAACATTGTCGACATTTATGCATCGTCGTGAGTTTGATTTCGAACTAATCTTGCATGCAGTTTACGAATTATTCATTGTGGATAATGTCGTAGACGGACTCGTCTGTGATCAGTTGGTAGTCAGTTAACCAATAATTAGTCGTAAATCTAATGTACCATCATTCCCTAATGTTCCAATATATTCGTAAACATTCGGGTATCCCGTTCTCGCGTTGTGTCGAGGGTCTATGAATTTCTACAACTGCGAGCAGCAACGTGAACAGAAACGACACGAATTGCAATACAACTACATTGTTATGGTCAATAATCTTACTTTTAACCCCAATATATAAATATTACACTTTGCACTACAAATACGATACCTTCAGAAGTTGAATGAGCCTTAATCTCCGGAAATCACTTGTTTGAAAGATAGAATAGATTTTGTATTATTATACATTCAAAATCATAATCTAAGGATTTTCTCTATTATTATACAAGCACACAATATGGTCATTCGAAAAGAAATATATTAATATATTGGCATATTAATAAAAGATATAGCATAATTTTAATTTAAATGTCCCTGTCACTTAACATCCTACCTCTTTTCACAATAGTTGACTAAGTTTCCGTTATAGGACCTAGAATAAAATCCCACATTGTACATATTATATTAAATTATGAAATGCATACGTATGATGTATACATATACATACAAATAACCGACTATTAACCGTAATTATAAATGTAAATCCAGTAGAATTAAACTTAGTTTTGAAAGAATGCAATTAAGATGGATAGTACAAGATAGACACTATTTGAAAAAGGGAAAAGCAGTTGCTAACTAACGTATTTACATATAAGTATACTCCGCCTACAAGGACACATTTACATGGATGTATGCATACATGCATGTGGGTATACTATGAATGTAATTCAGTAGCTAGAAACACCAAACCCCCACAAACGTTATTTTGTATGAAATCTACTATTGCATGAGCTGACAAGATGGGCCGTTGGATGCAATAAGTAGGAGTTATATATTATATGTGGAAATCTGATTTCCTATAAAACTTGTATTTGTTTTCAAAGCCTAACTGTACACACAAAAAATTACATAGAGCAATAATAAAGTAAAACTTCAGCCATACTAGGAAAATACGGAATTGCATGGTATATTGATATTGATCTCAAGAAGTAGGTGTCACTTTGGGACTTTATCGTAGCTTTGAAATTTCTTCACTTGTAATATGTTTTTAATAGCCATACAATCAGTGGTCTTACGGTGATAATTCAATTTGTAACAATAGCATTATTAGCCAACGAGAGCAATTGAGGAAGCCGGGGCAACAAGCGTATTTGCAACATTTTGCATTGGAAAAAATGATGCAAAATTTTGTTGTGAATCCTCCTAATGCTGTTTGTTTTAGTCGTATAAGAAAATGCATTGGAAACTGTCCTAGTAGGTATACCTACTATCCTAAAACCAGTACAATAATATTCTGGCAATTTTTTCAGACTTTTGCTACCACAGCGATCAACATATGTAAACAAAAATGGCTTTTATAACTTTTTATTTCTCTTTCTTGTACACGGTGTTACACTACACTATAATATTAATATATTTTAAGTGCATGTCTACGTATACCTCAGAACTAAGGGAGTGGGTACATTTAGGTGTGTAACGCTAGAGGTCTGCGATCATACTAATTACCCTAACATTGTCAAAACCGGGCAGCATTTCCGCTTTGAATATACTTGTTACAATATCCCCCTCTGGTTTCGACTGCGACCCGACGAGAAACCAGAACTCTTAGAAATTTTATCAGGATCTACATGGATTCCGTCACTAGTAATTACGTGACCAAAGTACCTTGCTCGAGCACTTGCAAATGTACATTTTTCGCGATTTGATCGAAGCTTAAACTGTCTAAGTCGCGCGAACAATAACTGCAGGTCTAGAGGATGGCTATCAAAGTCCTCAGATAACATGATTAAATCGTCCAAATAAGCTAACAACATTAGTTTTTGGAAAGGGCTCGACACGTTGCACAATCCGAATAGCATGGTGCGATAGCGATACGTACCAAGAGGATTATCAAACGCACTTTTGTCTCTATCTTACCCGCGAACACTAACCTGATGGTACCCGGATGAAAGATCCATGGTTGTTATATAAAAAGTTCTCTTAGTAGAACGATTCAAATCATCCATTCTTGGTAAATGATAGGAATCCACTTTGGTTATGGAATTTAATGAATTATAATCAATACATGCCCGCATACCTCCGTTCTTTTTCGGTACAAGCCGACTGGTGCTGATTCAGACTCCTCGACAATGTCAGTTGCCAGGAATTTATCTATTTCAGTCCTCAAAATTTCCTTTTTGGCAGGCGTCATATTGTGGAACAGATATTGGGACATGTGATCCTGTTTCAATTATATGCTTGGGCCTCCCCCTAAAATTGAAAATGTCTTGGTTACCGTGTAGTAGTTCCACTAGGCGAGATTTCTCATCGTCTCTTCACATGGTTCCTTCATCAGACCTCAAGCTGATGGAGTGAACCTAAATGTTGGTCGAGCAATCGCCTTCAAAACTTAGAGGATATGATTTATTGGGATTATCTGAAAAATGCCATAATCGATCAATAATACTTAGGTCTATACCTGCATCGAACAGAAGATCTATGCCTAACAGTGTCACATCAGGATTCGGTAATTAAACGAACGTAGTGGGTATGCACTTTCCTTGAAGTATAACCTCAACAACAAAAACGTTTTCGGTTTTTATCGTACCATCGGCCAGTTTCATACCCATCATCTCCTTGTTAAATATTTGCCCTAAATGCTGGCAACACTGCTTTACAGCTGTATCAATATAGTTGTACCGTTGTATTTCAAAATTTTAATAGATAACATAGGCCTAGCCTAGATAGCGTAATGGGGATCTGATCAATCCAACTAAAATTTACTGATGAACTAGCGATTGCACAAGATGGACAGTTTGATTTTCCGCATCCAATACAATGTATTTGCGAAGCAGTCGAATTTTTTTTTTCTGTAGCATTCTTCTCCGTACCTGATGTTAAAGGGCTGTTGCAACATTTCTGGCAATTCTTCTTTGGTTAAAGTTACCAGTTGTTGATCCATCGCTGGATTAGAGGAGGTGCTCCGTAACCAGTACAGTGCGAGCGCTTATTCGATTCTTGCATGCAAATAATGAAACAACTACCGAAATTAATAAAAGAATACTGAAGACTTACGGAGAAGGCGTTAGGAGTCGAAAACAAGTTAGTGTTTGGCGCAAACAGTTCAAAAGTGGACGCACAGCTCTGAACGATGATCGCGAAGGTGTGCGCAAAAATAACAGGTATTATCCATCCGCCCCATAATGCAGACTTCACAAATGTACCTTAGTAACCGGACATCTCTCGTAGTTTACGTGTTACGTCATAGATTTATCTTCGCCTCTGTTAAAAATCGTCTACTATAGTATCATATTACCTTAATGTTTCCTTGCATATGTGTTATATTTGTTACAGAATTATGTTCGTTTCCTTTACGTAGGCTACTATTGTCTTTTTACCTTAGTATTTCTACGTAGCGTACAGTGTGGGTTTCTTGAATCACCATTTGCTTTGTCTAGTCCGTTTGTTACATTTACAAGTTAAGAGTATTACAAATGCTACTGATACAGCACGGATACGGCAAGAACACGGAACTGATATGTGTAAATGGGCATCATTGAGAGACCACGGATGTTACTGACACAGTGCTGACACGGAACGGATATGTGCAAGTGGACCTTTAAACTTCAAAACAGCTTTGTTTTATTTTCTTATCTAACAATGTTTTCCGTGCCATTTGTCTCAACAATGTGAACATCATCTATCTTATCAGTGTTAACAATATTAAAATAGAAGCCTTGATGAATAGGTGGAATATAGTTACTTAAGTTTTTTTTTATATCTTGTTTCTTTTCATTGCAGTTTAATTTCCTTTTTTAAGTTTGGAAGTATATGCACTGTCAAAGGGCTGATTTGTGCCTAATAAATATTGGATTTCGAGAAACCTTTTCAGAAACAAGGGACTCAACTCAAGTTAACTGCTTCTCAATCAAATTGTATAGTTTTCTTATTAAAACATATTTTTATTCAACTGAAGTTAACTTATTTGCAAGTGCCTATGTATGTATACAATAAATTTCATGTGTATGTACACATAAATATGTGTGCACTTAAATATTAATATGAATTAAAATTCTTATGTCAGAGGCCCAATATGGGTAGTTAATTCTCCCAACAAATTGCAGTCGATCCCCTATTTCTACTTTCGGGAAGTGATGGCTAATATACCTAACCAAAATGTACATGAAAATTGTTAAAATGGTACAGAGAAAGGGATACTTTGTTTTATTTTTGAAGAATTTCTGTGCTTTGGTTTGCTGGTATTAGTAAAAATTGCAAGGACTGTGGGGTAGCACAATAAACACACCGTTCGGATTTCCTCTCTCCCACAAGGTATTAATTCATTCGGTAAGACACGTGTTTGGGAATACGTGGATTCCCATTATCAAGTCGAATAACCGGTCGCCCCGAATTATTTAATACTATGTGCGGGAAGCGTAATCCGAACATTGTGTTTATTGCTGCTATACCCACTTCGTTCACCGTATTAGATGCACTAATTACTATAAATATCATTGTTTTCAAGTTTATGAAAGTATTTTGCTCAATTTTCTGCATTCTATGATTATTTTTTATTTTGTAATATAATAGTTTTATATTGCTGTTATAAATATATATAAATAATAGTAGTATAACAAAAATTGTTTTTCTCAAGTGTTCATTTAAATTTAGGTTTGCTAAATATTTAGACTTTTTCATCTAATGGGGGTATAACCAAAACCATATTGCGTTTCCGCCATTAAATGATTTTAAAGACAACATCCATCTCTGCAATTTATGGTGTAAATTCGTAACAGTTGTACAAAAAGATTGTTAATATATATATCGTCATTATAATATACTATAAGTAAGAAGTGAGCTTGCTTTTACAAGTTCTTTACCAGATTTAATTATTTTATTAGTATGTATAATACACTCAATATATTATTATAGGATAAATTCATTTACAATAGTTTACCCACTATCTGTAGATATGTACTGGTATAATAAATAATAATAAAGAATGCAAGTAAGAGTAATATTATGATAACAAGTAAGAAAATGGACGGGAGATGCTACAATTAATGCACAATCAATATGAAAAATTAAATTATTGATAAAAATAAAACCCAAAACTTAACACAAATTCATAACAAATATTGGATAAAGGAAAGACATTAATATAATTAACCAAAAATGACAGGAGTTGGACAATTGAAACAAAAGGCATATTAAAAACATTTGTTGTAAACAGGAAAAAAAAGAAACGAATGAATAATCTAGGACCATGAAAATTAATTCAATAAATCAGTGACAGCTAATGATAAGACTTATAATTACAATTGAATTTTTAGTGATATCACTCCAAAAGAATTCGAAGTTTCCCAAATAAAAATGCGCCTTTTTTAATTTAATTTTAATTTCTCCAAATCATTTCACTAATACATACCATATGTGGAAATTTTAAGCAACCAGCTTTCATTGAGGTGACGTCATACGCTATGCGGATGTAGGAACGTCAAATTCCTGGACGACTCCAATAGAATCGATCCCATTATCGAATTAGGGTTAAGGAATACGGATTTTCATGTTTATCGCAAGTTGTGGTGAAGCAATCTATGCTGCACGTATTTAAATTTATGTAAATATGATCGTATATCATAAAAGTGATGATATGTCTGACTTGAGTTATGTGTTAGATTGAGTCTGTAGTGTTAAAGGAGGAAAGTAATATATATTTAAATATCTCTAACATGTGGTGTTTGATAATGTATTTTATATAGGATGAAGATGTATTTCTCGCATGTGTTGAGAAATAAGTACCGAAATATTCGTCTAAATTTGATGTATGATGCCTTATTCTAACACGAAACGGTTTAGGTACCAATTGTAGGTATCTAAGCTTGCGTTGAAGGTACGATCGTGTAGGAAGTACTCAAATTTAAAATAGTTAATAGCAATAATATCAACATATGCGGAAAAAGTTCAAGGCTGTATGGTTCATTATTCGATAAAAACTCATCAGCATCTCTAAATTTTATTCCGACTCATAGTGATAGTGACTAATACAGGATTATTTTAACCCTATTTCATTAATCGTAAATTACAGTAAAACTTGAAAGTATACAAACACCACAAGTAAATTCATCTTTCTCTGTATCACCTGTTCTGGAGAATGATGTTGAAACTAATTATTAAAAATCTTGGGGCTGGCTCTACTGGTTACGATAATTTAACATCTTTTATCGTTAAACACCGTATGATGGTACTTATTGTCCTTGTCATCAGGTATTTAATTTAGTTTTCTTCTCCAGAAGGTATCTTTCTCTCTAAACGTAAAATATCAGTTGTAACACCTTTGTACAAAAGAGAAGATTGTAATGAATAAAAAAAATATCGTGTTTGCAAACGATTTTCGGCAAGTTCCAGGATTAATAAACAAATAATCAATTTTGTTACAAAATCTAATTATCCCTTCAAAGATCAATACGATTTTCTATCCAAAAAATTACTCATTCAGCACTTTTTAATTTCTTGAAAGAGATCTACAGTAATCTACATAACTCTGAAATTTCTGTTTGATTATTCATTTATTTATCAATAGCGTTTGACTAACAAAGTTCGCAACAATAATCTTTTAGACGAACTACAATAATATGGAATAAGTTGCACAACTTTGTATTGGTTTGAGTCTTATGTCACAGGTAGGCGTAGTTGGAGGTTCTGTTTTGGAGCCCATCTTATTCACACTTTATATTAATGATCTGGCAAAAATTTCAACTTTATCATAAAAATACGATAGAATGTAATATTTTCGGAGACACGGTTTGAAGAAGTGGTTTACTTGACCGTGTTCTTTACAAGAGTATATGTAGAATTTGTATCAATGAATTTTACATTCACGTATACGGAGAGAGCAAAAATGATTGTCATGTCTGAAGTTGCAGTAAATGAATAAGAGAAAGACAAACAAATATATATATTGCTATGTTTCAAAATGCTAATAAAATAATTTAGCAATGAATTTTAAATAGTAATAATATTTATAAACTTAGGTTCTGTTCTTCATGTCAAGTTGACACGAGCCTGGCAATTACTGAATGTTAATAATTGACAATTGTTAATTAATATGTTAATGATTTCATCAAAAATTGTAATTTATCTAAATTATATCTAGAAACCTAAAGATGTGTTTGAAAATATAATTTTGAAATGCTACTTTACCAATAATACGCATATATAATTTAACGAATGAAATAATATCAAATTCCGTATAAAATATAACTTGTGTATATGTGTGTATGTGTTCCACCCACATTTCTCTGCAACCTCGTCACTCCTTCTTCATCCTTCCAATACTTCCAATACTTCCTTCATCTCTTATTCCTTAGCACTCCTTCTTATCACCCTTTTTCTTACTATTTTTGCTTTATTTCTGCTCACGAATTATATTTTTTCTGACTTTTACAATTTCTCAATTTGTTTATTTATTTTTTCTCCCCATTACTCTCGCAACCTATCATCGTCACCACGGCGGTACTACGAGGTAATTGCATTGTCGAATGGTTCATTCACTATACTGTATATGGCCTTCTTGAGTGCCCTCGAGATTCTGTGGTCACAACTTGGACTCGATGAATTACACTGGCGTGTCGTTCTTCGTCTGGTAGATTCGTGATGTGATGCGTAAAACTAGTTCAAAACCCTTCTGTTGTGTGGTGTATAATAGTTTGTGTTAATTTACAAGTTATAAAAACTAAAGTATTTTCTGATCTAGTAACATTACTTATGCCCACTTCTTGTCGCTGGCTGGACTCAAATTACCCTTGCTCCCCTACCAAACAGAGACCGTCTTTACCGGTTGAGCCACGGATATTAATGGAATCTCAAGTGTTAAATTTCAAATGGCAATCGTATAGGTGGCAGGCTTTCGCGTTATCAATTATCCCAGATGATCAACAATTCGATGGTAGCGATTGCTTCCTGGCTCACGAACCTTTACAATAACAATGTAACGACAAGGTGTTGTAAAAACATCATTGCAATATATATATATATAACAGGTAAGACAATGGAGGACAATGTTGCTGCAAACTTCCGACATGACAATCAATTTTCCTCTCTCGGTTGATGGGAGGCATGTATTTTATTCTCTCTGCCATCTATAGGTTAACCTTAATAACACTGCAACAGCGCCATCCAGAGGTGGTCAAACTCAGGAATCAAAATAGTATGTGTAAAATTTTACTTAACAAATAGTGTACACCGACAACATTAGTATAGTTTTTAATGCTTTAAATTTAAGTGATCTTAATAATAGAGTTTTAGTTGCATTGAATAATATAAATTATTGGATGCTTAGTAATCGACTGGTTGTTGGTCATTTTTCCTCTCTCGGTATATTGTTGATGGTACGCATGTATTTTATTCTCTCTACTGTAGCGACATCTATAGGTTAACCTTAATAACGCTCAACAGCGCCATCCAGAGGTGGTCAACCTCCGGAATCAAAATAGTATGTATAAAATTTAACTTAACAAATAGTGTACACCGACAACATTAGTATAGTTTTTAATGCTTTAAGTTTAAGTGATCTTAATAATAGAATTTTAGTTGCATTGAATAATAGTATATTATTTGATGAGCGTATAATGCCTATCATAATTAGGCATTATACGCGAATTAAATACGACGTTTTATCTACGACTATCATAAAAATATAAAAATAAAACGAAGTTACTATTCCGATTATTCTTATTTAGGCAACCAATATTTCACAACTCAGTAAAAATGATATGTCAAATGACAGGTCAGTGTTTTATAATTCATAAAACACTAGTGTTTTATAGGCAGGTTTATGTATCTATAATTACGTATTTAATGAACATATTATTTAATAGTCGTAGTTAATATAAATTATTGGATGCTTAGTAATCGACTGGTTGTTGGTAATGAGAAAACAAAATGTTTATGCATGAACGAAATGATGCTTGCTTTTGAATCCGCAACTAATGTGTTAGGTGTCATGATTGACGAACTCCCCATGTCCCCTCATACGGAACACTGCCAAGACTGCTACGTCTCAGGACAATTGCGAAAGACTTGCAATGTTGAAACTGTTTTTTTGATATATGTTATCCATGGAATCATCCATTGGGGTAAATTCTGAAGTTCAACGAGAATTGTTATTGTATAATACAAGTAATCAGAATAATATACCTATTACAATGCTTATAATAAATTATAATTAATTACCTATTCAAATTAGGTATTCCCAAAATTATTATTTATTTAAATCTAAAGTAAAAGATTTTTTTTGTTAAGAATTTAGGAAGAATGAAAATCAACGGAGCTCTAGATAGCCGTATTACATTACTAAAATTAATTGCACTGTTATGGCTGTGGTCCAATATAGATATGTAGTTACAATCGAAGCCACTGCAATTATTAGAGCTGCAGAAATGTATTATTATTGCCCATAAATCCCGTATATTTACAGACGCAAAAATATTCTTTTGAATTAAAAAAGAAATGTTGGTTTTCATGTTTCTTCGATTACCAGTGTCTTTCTATTAAGGTCGGGAAAAAAACTCGGTTGCAATAATTGGTATAGTTAACATACCGAGTGCACGCGTTGGTGCTGCGCATAGGTAGCCTAATGTGTGGAACAAGAAACGTATTTCACCGACCTATCTATGTATTAGATAAAGATGAAGCAAGCCATACATTGGCCAGCATCCGCACAGCAGAATACTGCGTATTCTGTTTTAACAAACTGAAAGATCTAGCTGTTTCTTTTGCTCTTCACTATCCGCAGTTTGCAAGAATTCATATATAGTTACAGTTATAGTCGATATTTTGACAGTCAGCGTTCCTTTAGCTATTGCGTAACAAACTGTACTGGCGTTAACACATGGTACGTTCTGGATCACTGGGTAAATTTTATACATAAAAATGTTTTTATAGAAATATACAAGGTTTACTTTCGATGTAGTTTTCCGGTTTATCACTTAAGCGCAAGGTCAAAGATCACTATTTTACACCAGTTTCAAATTACAGTCGATTTAAACTTGGTCAACTCTACCTGCAATTACGGAATACTCTTTGTCCGACTTGGATTCGAGGGATTTGTTACGATGTGCGATACATAAAACCGAAAAAGAAGACCCTATGTGAAGAAGCGAGACGAATAGGTACGGGTTTTTCTGGTTCTTTACTACCTTAGTTCAGTACATTTGTGTATACGTATATCGTAACTCAGTAGCGGTGTTATTATTTTTTGCTCGTTTTGTTACTTTTTACATCCACTGTTTATCATTACGTTTATTTTGATTACAAGGCTGTGCGTACGATGATATTGAAATGCCCACAATGAACGTGATGGAATTTTATAATTAAAACTTGTGTAATAGACCACGCACACATTCACATCTTAATTTATAAACGATGTTGCGAGGCTCTTTTTAATTAAAAATATTTTCCTAACTAGTTATAATTGATTCAAAATATATGAGTTCATATTTATTTTTATGGCTACAATTGACGTAAAGCAAAATTTATGACAAAATATTCCACTGGAACCACAATGACATATGATTTATTATAACATTGATGACCAACAACGAACTACACTTGAATGTATTTTATTGGCTTTGTGTGAAAAGAACACCTAAATTGGCTGCGTAACATTCCAAACATTTCTTTTTGTGTGTTCAAAAGAAATAAATTCATTGAGCAAATTAATTAAGTTTCCCGGTTTCTTTTTTATATATGGCTATATTAAGTTACAGAATTGCAAGAAACGTCATCGAACTTTGCGATTTTACAAACTCAAAAATTGTTTTGATCTTGCTTGTACTTCGGCGTTAATGTAATAAGTATAAAACAGAATTTTGTAATATTTAAAAAGAAAATTTAAAAGGTACTACGGATAGACGTTGCACCATCCAATGTAGTTTTATTGGTTCGTGCAATAATACGAGGAATGTCCGGTTACTAAGGTAAATTTGTGAATTACAGACAGACTACTTTATTTATAGAAATCAAACATAAAAAGCGGGAAATGTTAGATACTTTTCAACATAATCGGCGCCAATGTTGAGGTACGTATCCCAGCGAGGCACAAGCTACTGTAAGCCCTCAACGAAAAAGGTGCAATTCAAATTTGTAAAATACTGCCGTGCTTCCTCTTGAACTTCGTCATCGTCTTCAAACCTTTTTTTCCGACAAATCAGCTTTCAACGGCACAAACAAATGAAAATCAGAAGGAACCAGGTCTGGACTTTTCGTACTTTTTGTACGTTTTCGTTGTTGATGGTTTTTTTTTCACTGCACACATTGTACTCTAAGGAAATGACAATAGCCCCCTATGCATTACATACGCACATCTAGAATGCGTGCAAGTTTCAACCTGATTGGAGATACGTAGGCGGCGTGTCGCGCAAGTGTACCTTAGTAACCGGACATTCTTCGTAGAGTGGCTAGTTGACGTTAATTCCTACAGGTGGGATTGATTATCTCCCATAAGTGTTAAATACCATATCCCCTTTATATACAGGTTAATATAGATGTTGCCATCACCTCCACAAACATGCACTGATAAGCCGTATACGGCGAAACGCATCTGCACATGGTGGAGATAATGGGAGAAATGTTTCCCATTACCTAACCTACCCGAAATTGTTTCATAAGTGGAACATGTTTTTTAATAATTTATATTATTAATTAAATTACTTAAACTTTTTTTTCCTCGAATAATTCAAAACTTGTACTACATTGCTGATTTTTTGCCACTTTTTGCATTATTTAAAAGTATTTGAAATCGTTCATTTTTTAGGCAATTAGAGACCGCAGTTTTATTTTCCTTCTCCCCATTATTACAGCCACAAATTTCAGTGTGTTTCTGTCTCTCTAATATTTAGATGGATTAGTGAATACCATGGCATTTAAAATATTTAGAAATATCCAAAGAATTAGACCTAAGCATAAATTATATGTTCATTTTCCAAATATGGAACAATGGCAAATGTTGTTCGGACTCCTTGGTTTTTATTTCCATCCAGGCAGCTCCGGATTTTGCAAAATAGTGACTGTGTTTTTAGCAATGTTGAATATGTTGAGCTAAATAATGAATGGACGGAGATCGCACAGTTTTTAGAGCTTCTCCTGTTGACTTGGTAACATAGGGTCCCAACGTAGTCCTCTTCTTGGAGCAGGCTTGAGGATTTATCAGTCAAAAATTGTTCCTATCGTTATGTCTCGAACCAAATTCACAGATATGAAGAAAGACAGAGGATATTTCGATTTTCAAAATGACGATTTTCAAAATGCCGTTAGTACGACAATTCTAATGCCGACGAGAAGTAAAAATAATTACTTAATGTATATTCTCAAATAGGAAATTGTATTTATGATATGTAGGTTACAATGGCACTTCTAAAAATTTCGCCAAGGAAAAGTGGCCCGAAAGACCATCTACCGGATTCATTGCGGACTACCGATGGGCATTATCTAAAGAGAATAACCCAAGGAAGATGCAATGTGTGGGGCTCAAACACCACTCTGCAATGTACCGAGTGCCAATAGAGGTTGCACTTACAATGTTTCCCATCATAACATAGAATTTTGCAGTAACGTGTTTACTGGCTCTTTAATAATTTACGATCTTTTATTATATTATAATTATTTTGTGACGTAATGTGTGAATCAAGTATGTAATATAAAAGTTCTTTCTCTTATTCCTTTTTCTTCGGCACGTATATAGCCTGCACACACCATTGGACAAACATCACTAATGAAGACTTACATTTTTATTTTTTCTTTGATGAATGTTTATATTAGATAGAAATAAAGTGAAAAACAAAAATAAAAAAAAATACATTAATTTCGATTTAGGTTCGGCCCGTAAAGGGTTAAGGCTATCATTATACAAAGAAAAATTTGGCGAAATATCACCTGTAACCCAGGTGATCGTTAGAATCGTGTTCATTTCAGCTTGGAGGAGGATGCTCAAAATATATCCCAAATATAAAATCGTATTACAAGATCCAACCTTAGGAAATAATAGATTATATTAATGAACTTCCTAGAGACCTACCTAATAAATACAGTATTTCGAAAGGAAAACTATAAAATTCAAAACTTATGTTTAATTTACGTCAATATGTTTTTAATTAAAGATATGTACATATAATAAATTGTGTTCCTAATATAATTACGAAATAAAATTGAAGACACTGCTTAAGATGGAAATAAATTTTGATTATAATGTAATGCATATACAGTTACTCACATAAGTATTCATTCCTTACGTATTATTGCATGTCAGATGGTATTTACCCCTTTTACACTTGCAGAATTCTCTTTTATATTATATATGGTGTTTTCTTTCCAATCAAAAATTTGTTTACAGCAAAGTTAAAAAATAGAGATATATTTTACATATATATTTTTTTAGTATTAATTCAAATTGGGACCCACAAAAGTATTCATAGGTCATCTCTATTTTACTTTATGCGAGTTAACTCGGGGAAGTATCCAACTCATACTATTATGCATGTGGTTTGTGAGAATGTGGTTATTCGTGATAAGTCCGACACATAAATACTTATTGGCGAAATGGGGCAAAAAAATAAAGAAAGAAGTGTTCATGAACGTCAATTAGTGATAAAATAGCAGAGTGAGGGAAAATCTTACATGGAACTACCTAAATTAATTAACCGATCTAAAGCTACTATACAATCAATTGTTAAAAAATACAGAACTCAAAGTTGAGGCAAATCATTAGTTCACACTATGGTAAACACTTTAGCACTGAAACATGCAGACGAACGTTAAGAAATCTGGGGTTCCATCGCCGAATAGCTAGAAATAAACCATGGATTACAGAAACGGTTAAACTTTGCTAGGGAGTATTTAAACAAGGACGAAACTTTTTGGGAACGTGTCATATTCTCGGATGAGAGCAAATTAAATTTTTTCGGTCCGATGGTAGAGGTAATGTGTGGCGACAACGAAATACAGGGCCATGGTCTTAAAGCTGAGAGCGACAGTAAAGCATGGAGGCGGTTCGATAGTCGTGTGGAGCTGCATGGCGGCGGTTCGATGGTCGTGTGGGGCTGCATGGCGGCTGGTGGCGTGGGTGATTTAGTTTTCATAGAGGGAATAATGGATAAATTTAAGTATCTGAATATTTTCAAAGAAAATCTGCTCGACAGTGCAACCAATTTAGGTCTTCAAGACAACTTTTATTTCCAACAGGACAATGATCGGCATATGTTGTTAAGCGGTGGATCGCGTTTGACCCCCCTTCCCCCATTATTTAGCAGAACCACCCCAAAGTTCAGACACTAATCCCATAGAACACTTGTGGGCGTTTTAAGCGACGGCTGCAAATGTTCGATATACAAAATAAAGAAAACCTCAATAGTAAAACACAGGAGATATGGGATAAACTTGACTCCAGTGTTACTAAAGCATAGGTGCAAAGCATGCCACGACGTCTTGAAGCAAGGGCCGATCAAATATTGGATGCCCAATATTTACAATAAGGATAAATAGGGTTGAGAGATAGAATTTTTGTTTATGTTTAAAAATGTTATATTTTTGTAGACAAAGGTTTTGTTTTTTTCTTGGTTTTTACTGCAAACGTTGTTTTCATTATGAAAAAATCAATTAATAAATATAAAGAGAATTCTTCAAGTGTAAAAGGGGTAAATACCATTTGACATGCAATAATATGTGGGGTATGAATACCTATGTTGCATTTTGAATCGTTTGTTACCAGTTGAATATAAATATATGTAAATGTATAGGTATTTATTTTGCCTTTATAAAATAGAAACAAAGCAAGTGTACCAGGAATTATTAAAGGAGACCTGGATGTACAATTGAGTGGTAAACGTTTGTGTATTGTTGGCGTTGCTGAGCTATTAGCAGTTTGCTTCCCATGTTTTTGTATTTGTTTTAAAGAATGTTACGGCAATAAGTTTTGGTCATTCCGTTTCTAAATAGAGGACTGTCCTGGTTACATGTTTTTTTGTCAATGGCTACAGAGATTTTTCCGAAACGAGTTGACTTACTAGATACACATTGCGGCGAAACTAGACTAAGGACAGAAAACTTTTTTTTTTTCGTTTCTAACATGAAAAGCTGTTTTAGTGTATTTGTAGAGCAAAATACTTTGACGAAAGAAGCATTTCTTTTCCTAGTCAAATAAGTTTGAACTTATGTATGTAATTATTATTATGTGTGTGCTCAATTCTCTATATTCAACTATCTATAGTATACCTATATAGTTTTGCATATATAGTTTTGCAACTAATTATTGAAATTGAACATTTCTCTCTGATTTATAGAACAAGAATTGCCAACTATTCCTATATTTTTACGTGCATTTAATAGTGTTTTTATTAAGGTTAATTATAATGTGCAAACAATCACTGTATGTTAACTACTGAAGATAATTCTTACCAATCAAAATTTAGCATTAAGCAAATTGTGATTTATTTAATATGAGCCTATTAAAACGATGGTTAATTATCGATTTGATATGGTTTTTATGGTGCTAAGAAGTAAGTGATGTATAATTTTAATGTTGTCAATTTTACAATTCTTTTTTTACAATTTATACAATATACGCAACATCTCCGAAAATATGATATTGTAAGGTTAGATTTCCACCATATGTATATTGTGGTTTATAGATAGAAAGTAATTGTCCGAAATAAATTGAATTCGCTTGTCAGTAAATGTCATGAAAACATAATTGCTTTTCCGGAAACAAACACACACATATAACGTATTTTTGTAGATGTACACACATTGTAATTGCATGGGTACATATATTTAAGATATGATTGATGCAGTTAGAAAAAATGCTTATTTGGTTATGGCTTACGTTGTATTATCTTGTAAACAAACGAATACCACACGTTTACTTATACTTAGTCAAGGTTATACAGTGAAAAATGAACATTAATGTAATGCTTAGATATACTATAGAATGTCCATGTTTGCATTTAATTTACAATGGTAATGGTTAGTAATCGTCTGAATTGTCTCACCTGAAAGACCGGTTGAGCTGTTAATAGTCGCAAAGTCTGGATGAGCACAAGTAAAGTTTTATTATTTGCCCTGATAATTTCTGGTTGAAGGGAAACAACAGCGACCAACAATTCGTAAGATTTTAAAACTATGAACTTTAAAAGTCTGCACACACTTGGGGACTTATTACTATTACACTGTTATAATGTAAATATTAGTTTTTGCACTAATTTTAATTATGTCACTAACTAGATCTTCAGGCACAGTATAAGTAACTTAAGAGAATAAACGCAAATAAGTTTAATAATCCTATCTATGATTGTCACTTGTTGCGGTTCTCGGCGATTGTGGCGAAACCGCGACACCAGCGGGTCCGTGTTTGTCCTTAACACAACACGAGCCGCAATGCCAGCAAGCACTTGACTAGGTTTAGACCGATCGCTCGCAGTACTCCTCGACTGCACAAATTCGGTATCCTTGTCTTACTTATTCGCTTACCCGGAGTCGTTCAAATCGACTTCTTTGTGGACGCCCCACCAACTTCCAACAACCAGCGTTCTTTGTCACCTCCGGTTTACCTGGGATATGTTGTCTAAACTGCATGCCATTCTGCATCTATCTGGACCCGTTGATTGCACACTCATACTATGTAATGCGGACTATTTGTGGATTTCGTTTGCTTTTTAATAGTACTTTCCTGGTACAACCATCGTTTCTTATGAACTGTGTGTTGCGGTACTGACTAAACCTTTTGCAAAGAAAAACATCTCGTGAAAGGAACAGAAAATAGGCATCGTTAAAGTGATATGGATATCTTATCTGATTCTATATGGTACCGGGAGAGTAAAGAGAAAATTGATTAACTCCGAACATTCAGTGTCTTTGATAATTGTATTATAACATAGGTTTACTATTTAAATTATGTTACGTAGTAGTTGTTTATTAATAACTTCAATTTCATTGAAACAAAATAAATTATACACAGGGGAACTAAATTTTTTCAAAAAATTTAATTAACAGACCTTAAAAATATTTAATAACAAAAACGAGTAATGAGTTTCAAAAATTTAATAACACCGCTAGAATTGTTTCGCCTCGCCGAGGCTTCATCAAGTGGATGAAAGTATGAAAGTATACTTTCATCCACCTGATGACGCCACTGTGTGGCGAAACACTTGTAGTGCTATTAAATTATTTGAAGCTCATTACTCGTCTTTGTTATTAAATATTTTTAACACGGAGTTTCAACAAGTATCTCCCTCATAGGTTAATTACTGGACCTTATATTATACGTTTTTATTAGAAATTTTTTGTTTATTTGGTTTTTTATTTACAAATCTAGAACAGTTGTGATTTTTTGCTGCAATGTAAGTTCCCGAAAGAAGAACTTCGTAATTAAGCCAAGTCTGAATTTCAGAATAATACATGGAAACAAGGGTTTCCAAAGACAAACTAGATTTTAAGATACGAAATAGGTAAGCTTTTTGATGCAAGAGATTAGTAAGATAGTCGCAGTGTTCATTCAACAACAGATTCTTCTGCACTAAGGCCCCTAAGAACCTAGCGGAGTGCAATTGCTGCAAAAGTTTAGTACCAACATGAAGTTTTTGCTGCGTTACCTGCAATTTCAAGCTGATGATAGTCACCAGCAGGAACAAGTATAGTGGCGTCATCTGCGTATGTATAAAGTAGAAAATCATTTACAAAGTTATCTGTGTCATTCATGAATAGATTGAAAAGCAGTTGGCCCAATACAGATCAATGAGGAACCCCGTGGGGAACTGGTACACAGCTGGACTAGAAGTTGAAAGTATAATCAATTACTTACTCGAAATATGTAAATATTAGAGGTCCCAATAAAATTTTTGACAGTACTTGCATATTTTACCAATACTCAAAATTATTGTAGATTTTAAGTTAATTGGTTTATTGGGGGTAAATCAGAAAATATAAAGTACGCAATGTAATTCTTAGGATCTATATACCAGATGGACATGTTTATGTGATTCGTTGCTACTGTTGAGTGTTTTTGGAACATTTTGACGATCAGTTAAATTTATAATTCGTTGTAGAAGATTAATTTAACAAATAAAAAGTATGTTATCTGTCTACATATTGTCACGAATTTTACTTTCGGCCATAGACCTTGGAATCGGTACAATTAAGCAACACTTGCTTTCTAATTACCTACTTTAATTCAGTTCTTATTAATTGATATCTTTCGTTTCAATAGTAACGAACACATTGCGCTACATGCGCAATGGACGAATGTTGGTAATCTGGTGTAAAGCGACAAGCAGTGGCGGGTGTGCTTGACATCACACTTTGCGCAAGTTTTTATGACGTAATGCAAAATTATAAGCGCAACAATTCCTATAATAATTCAATAACTTCAACGATGAAACTACACTGTATTTACAAATCAAACTCTTGGCCTTGATCTCAAACGTAAACAATCTTAAAGTAAACTGAGTTCCATTTTGAAATTTTCTGGAACAATAAGAAACATCTGGAAATAGAAACAATTCAAATCTCATAGATGCAAAGAGCCAATTAGAACGTGCATTTACAATTTAAGCTAAGCTTTGCACAATTGCCACTAGATGCCGCCATAGTACCGTTACATACTTCGTGACAATATTGTAACAGATGGAACCAAATATTTATTCAGAAATATAGTAATATTAATAAAATAATGTATGTAGTATGCTATCGCGTTATAGGAGGATTTCGATAATGCGCGTATTTATAAATTACTGCGCGTAACAACGAATCGTGGTGTAAAAATATTTTGCACGGAAGGATTACCTGTATTGCGGGTTTTTCAGTTAGGTGATCGTTTTGAACATCAATTAAAAAAATTTTGGACTGAATTTTTGTTCAATTGTTTTTAGAAAATCGTTTATATTCTTTGGCTTCCTGAGGAGGGTGATTCAACTGTTGAAACGTTTATTTTATTTTATCTTTGATTTTGGTATAAATATAAATCGTTTTTATTTCTATACAACTACATTATTTTTAATTTTATGAAGTGACAATTATTATTATTACGTTATTTATCTTTCTTTGATATTAGAGAAACTTTGATACCTCTGCTTCTCAATAAGGCATTGCAAGGCATTTATTGCGTCTATCTTTTCTCCGTCGTGTTAGTTGGGTTGTGTGCCAATACCTTCTTATATGGCGCCATACTTGCAAGCACTGACTACGTGTGACATCGGGGGACTATAGAACAATCGCTCTTACACTATATTTTCTCCGTATTGTCCTGCAAATAATTAGTAGAGCATATACTATACGTACGAATTGTTGCAGTTAGATGCAGCATTAGAGAAAGGATTCAAAAGTGAATGAAGTATGGCTTTAATATGCCGAGGACTACTGAGAAATTATTATACTCCTTGAATTTATATGAAATCATTCAGTTATTTCAAGATTTTATATAGAACGTCTTGATTATTTCATATGAATTCAAATGGTTTTACATAAAGGAAAATCTGGTATAAACATTAATATAGGGGCATTCAAGAAAAATCATAATAGATTGTGTTAGGTTAAACAATTGCTCGTTACTTTAATGGATAGTGGTATGTAATAATATCAATAAATGTTCCACGGATGCATGCCATTAAATGTGTTTTTAAGATATTTAAAATATGAAAATAAGAATATTTAAAACTCCAACCAAGAAGAATAGGGATATCATATAAAATGATTTTTTAATATGCCATTCCGAAGTGGGGTAATGTGTACGTTTAATAAGGACTTACGTTTATGTTAATATACGTTTGGAAGGCTGTAGATAGTTCATTTGCTTTAATCTAAAGTGGTCACATGGCACAAAGTTTAGAAATAACATAGAAATATAAAGTATATATTTCACTGTGAAGTAGCCAGCAATATTATTTCTGAAATGGAAAACTTATGTAACTATAATAACTTTCTGTCAAAGCTTAATAGCTTACTGTATACAATCTGGGCGGATATACTATTACTCGACTACAGTTTACATATAAAATACTTTCGTTTTCCTAGAAACGTTTCATTGAAACCTACAGAAAATTTGTAGGATCTTTGTATATATATTATACATCGTAGTATAAACGTGAAACTTTTATTTTTATCACTCTCCCTTTCTAACGTACATGTCTTTTTAAATTATAATTTCTTAATGCCCCAACATTAAACGATTACATTATGAGGCTTACATCATTCCTAAATTAAGGTTTAAAATCTAGGACGCTATTTTTACACGGTATTTATTTTCCTCGTTTCGTCAACACGATGTTACGATTAAATAAACTGAGGAAGTTTAGCTTGAATCTCGCAACGTGCGTTTGGAAATGTATCTTGTCATAAGGCAGATCAAAAATTTGCAAAATCAACGTCAATTTCTATGAAATTATTTACAAGTTGTGTATGCTGTAACATATATTTTATGTTTGCCATATATAAATCTCGGACATAAACACCACAAAGGCGTTTGCATTAGTACATACAGCAAATATAGGCAGTGTTCATCTGGCAACTTTATCTACAACCTGCGTTCCTCGTCACTAATTCATATTTACTGCGCGTATTGAACAGACCATTCAGATCGAACACAATACACAGATTTTTCTTAAGTGGAGCTAGTTTATGCACGGTGTATGCATTACTAAATTTAGGTCTCGTACTATTAAATTGAATTACTCAATTGCACGCTCGAGAAATCGTGGCGAGTCTATGCATTTGTAAAAAAAAACACTTCGCCTACATGTGTGCCTTGACCAGGCAGGGAGTTTATGACTCTTGTGTGGTTTCTCGAAGAAACGTTTCAGTATTAAACGACAATTGTTATAACATTGTAAATGTTGTATTTGTTGACGCTAAATATATGAGATTCATGTGTAAGAGAAACGCAATGACGATGAAATTGAGCAGTTGTCAGACCTGCTACTTACTTACTTTTTGATTGGTAAGTATTTGAAAACACAGTGTTCTGTTAGACTGCGATTACAATGAGTATGCTATGTAGAAAACTTAAAACTATTAGACTTTTGGTTAGAAGAAGACGTATAGAATCGATTTGAAATATAGGAAACTACAACAAGAATAAAAAATAACGCCAAGCAACCTTATAAATAGATTTCGATCTATCGACAATTAGTAACGTTCGTCAGTGGCCACTAGTGAGTTGCTACTAAGGTAACCACTAAAGTACAACCTATTAATAAATGCGGATTTAGTAGTCACTAACTAGTATACTAACTGAAACTTAGCATTTGAGAACACTGGATTTAATATATTCAGCGCGTATTAGCGGTAAATATCTCTTCTAAATTAAACCAAAGTGTTTTTGTTGGAACCGGTGGACAATTTCAGTTATAGACACTACTTCGAAAATACGGTGCAGGTGGCATATTAAGAACAGGAATTAGAAATACATAGAGGAAGGACCTAAAAACATCATTTGTAAGTTTAGATATGGAATTAGGATTAATAAATGTGAATTAGGAAATAGCTGTAACAATAGAAATAAATATGGTTCTACAGAGATCTTGAAGATTTTTAAGAAAGAAAAAATCCTCAATAAGTACAATAAGTGTTAACACATAGGATGCATACATACAAACAATCATTATTTTATTATTCCCCTTTCAGTTAAAAAATTCTTTGCTTTCATTTCTTCCTTTATTCCTTTAGTTTCTGTAATATACGAGTTGTGTAAATCAACTAATGAGACTGACAACGTGGCGTTTGATACGGCAACACGGGTAGCACGGGATATTGGTTGTCCGTTGTCGTTTTTTTCGTGAACTCGGTTTTCGGTAGTGCGTTCTACAAATGAAAGACATTAATTTCGAGCAACGGTGTGCTACCAGGTTTTGCTTCAGACTTGGTCAAACTGCAACAGAACTTGCAAAACTTCGGCAGGGCTACAGAGACAGTATTTTGTCAAAAGCCCAGGTTTTTCAAAGCCAAGAGCATGCTGATTTGTTTCTTTGATAGCCAGGGAATCGTTCACAAAGAGTTCGTGCCTCAAGGTCAGACAGTTAATCAACATTTTTACCGAGAGGTTCTCGAAAAACTCCAAAAAAGGGGTCATGCGTAAGATACCAAACATCAAGGACGATTGTATCCTGCATCATGCGCCTTGCCACTCAGCAATTTTTATAAACGGTTGTTTGGCCAGTAAAAATATTTCTGTGGCTCCTCAGCCTCCTTATTCACCTGCCTTGAGTCCTTGTAACTTTTTCCTCTTCCCAAGATTGAAAATTCATGTGAAGGGACATCATTTTGGGACAAGCGAAAATATTCAAACGGGTGTAACCGACCAGCTAAAGGCGATTCCATTATCCGAGTTCCAATACTGCTATGAGGAATGGAAGAATCGTCTCCAACGATGTGTGGTAAAGAACCTCATAACATCGAAGACATTTGTTTTCGTAAAAATGCTGGAGCACCTATAATAATTTTGTTTAATGGGCGTATTGTAATAGTAGACAATCTTTATTGAATTTATGACCTCATCGATTTTATTTAAATGGCCAACCTATAGTTTTTTGCTTCTGCTTAATGGAGTGTTTCATTCGGTATTCGATTATCACAGAAAAGTGCTAGTATAGTCCAGTTCAAGTTTTGAAGGAAGCATTGCTCTTCTGGAGATAGTACCCCACGTTGCCAAATCTATTTGGGTAATTAATCTGCCATATGTTCTCGCTCTGAACACTATGGTAAATTTTTTTATTTATGGGTTATGTTCTTATACGAATGTTAATAGAATACTGTTGATTACACAACAGGCATACCTAATCTTAAAGAAGACACAAGGAAACATGAAAATACGAATAACACAAATAAATTATTTTACTCCCAATTATTCGTGTTAATCACATGTAATATTGTATTTATTTGTAGAAAAACATATATGAATTTTCACATTGTTTAATGTCATTTTGCCAATTCTGTACTGAAATGTTGCCATATCCTTGCTGAATTAGCACAGGCATATCTTGAACCTTAAATCTTGTATTGTTGTTTGAAGCGTTTGAATGCGTCCATCATATACTTGTAAACCAGCGTTCTTGCAAAGACCTTTATCTTTTGCCTGGTTTACAACTCTTGTCGGTCGCTGGTTTTCCCTTTCTTTACAAACAGATTATCTATCCTACTCTTTTGGTACAACCAAGCGCTCTACTAGTTTCCTCCACTGCCCCGGAAACATTCCAATTTTTATCAAAATATGTAAAGCAATTAGAAATCATTTGCTTTTGTTTTAGCGAATAAATTTCTCCTTTTCGATAAAGAAGACTAGAACAACTGGGATAATACAAGCCACAGAAGGATGTACCAAAATTGACAAATGACAGAAGCAGTGAATAATACCACGAACCACCAAATGATATATGGCAGCAATCCCCGCTATAGAAAAGGATAGCCTTATTCAAATTTGTATGTACTAAAAAAAGGATGGATATGGTCCATACGAGCAATACTTCCTTTAAAGCCTAAGCCGCACTATAGAAAGTTCTCGAGAAGTACGGAAAAGCCAACTGATAGTTTGATAAGTGGTACTCTGTTGGTCCATAAAATTCACTGAGTAGTCGTTGAAATTAAGCAATTAAAAAGGAAAGTTTAGCGAAGTATACCGAACTAAAGGAACGAATTCGACAGCAAGTTCGAATAATTACATGCCATATTAATCATACATTGCGAAGAATCTATTATTCGCCTATCTGGTTATAAAATAATAGGATAGGGTGTCTTGAAATAGTAAAATTACTACTGAAAATATCCTTACCGGCTTAATGTGTGAAAAACTAGATACGTGAAACCTCCCTAGTTCGTTTGGTTGGAAAATCATCCTGGTGTTAAATCATAGGATACAGTGGCTTGAAATAGTAAAACTAAAATAACAATATCTAGAGTTCTTGACTCATTAGAGTAGTACGGGTCTTTTATCTTCTAGTTTGTAAAATTTTGTATTTGTTATTGTACATCTTTTTAAGCATTTTCTTTTCTTCAAATGTTTTCGAAAAGGTGTTACTGTAAAATAAAATTCAGTTTATCGTTTCCTTAACATTTGGTACATCTCCAGCACCTACTTAATGATTTTTAGATACCATGGCCAACTAACCATCAGATGTTTTTTTTTTTTTCGTTTTTCTTAAAAATGTATTCATCATATTACTTTTTTTGCCTATCGAATAGCGAATAGAACACTATCGAATAGAAGAAACAAAGTATAGGTTGCCATAAAAAAAAACGATTAGTCCAACAAATGTTGTCAAGCAAAGTAACCTGCTTTACGACCTCTGCTGTATATATGGGGAGGGGTTCTACAGCTGTCGCCCTCTCACCTTCAACCTCCAACCCCATCGGTTCGTCCAGTCGTACCCACTCATACCCGCATAAAGAGGACGGTTGGGTCGATGGGTCAGCACCCCATACCCTGCAAAAACTGGAAAAGATTAAAAACTAGCAAGCTCGGAGAACCTACGGATTAAATCAACAAGGCCACAAGCAACGTAAAAGGAAATTTACATGGCAACGTGGAACGCCACCAAAAGAAACCAAAAGAAACAAAATATCTGAAATACTTGATAAAATTAACCTTTTTAACGGAAACGAGAAAGAAAAGCAGAGGAAATGAGTAAATACCTGCATTTATAAACCGGTATGAATAAAAATGGGAGAGCGAAGAGTGTGTATAGCTATATGGAAAAGAACTTCATATTTCGAGACCTATGCTTCAGAGCAGTGGAAGAAGACGATAACGCTGTAATGGTATCTATCTGCTGGCGAAGGTACTCTGAGTGTCAATAAACAGCTCTTAATCGTCTCAGCAGATACATGCGACACCTTTTCATAATATGGGTATATTATCTAAAAATTAATAAGTTTCTACGATGTTCCATTTTTGGTGACTGAGGAATCTACCACTATACAAACACAAGGGAGCGCGACAAATCAAGTCATCAGATAGATAACCTTAGTGTGGGATATGTTATTTAGGTTGACTTAAAGGCGATCCTATACATTAAACAAAATTCTCACCGCTACTACTTTACTTCTTTATTAGAGCGTTAATGGCTACCAAATTCTACTAATAATGCAAATGATCTTTAGCATTTTCTTTCTGTTATATACAGGTAGCCTAAATAAAATGCCCACCACTACTACACATTCCAGAGATGTAGCACTGGTTGGCACTTACCTAAATCAACGTATGCAATAAATCTGCTATTACTTGTTCGTTGTTGGTCGCGCGCTGGTTATCTCTTTCTTACTTTCCATTACTAGAAAACCTAAACCAAAAATGAAAGAGAATTTGGTGGATGGTTTCTAGATGTACCTACGTACAGTTATCTAAAACCTCGTATAAGTATCCTCATGATGAAATGTGTGTGGAATGTTTCAACACCAACCTACATATGCTGATGCTCATAATCAGAAATAAAGGGTGTAATATTGGTTATAGTGCACATCCACATATAAAGATAATTGTTTATATACTTTGTGAAATTTAGCAATGTTAAAACTTCTCGGTAACTAAACAATGGAGATTAAGCATCATCATTTGGAATAGTGATGACTCATATCTGGAAAAAATAATGATCAAAAACTAATTTATATTAGATCTGCTGGGTAGCAATTGCCAAATGGGGAACAAATCCTTCAATTTAAAAATAAAAAAATACTCTTACCACCTTGTTAAGTAAAGAACTCTTGTAACGTATTTCGGCAACTAAGTTGCCGTCGTCAGCAGAAAACTCCTGCTACGTCTGACATTATTTTCCTTTGTAGTTTTCTGCTAAGGATGGCACCTTGGTTGCCGAAATACGTATTCAGAGTTCTTTACTCAACAAGGTGGTAAGGGTATTTTTTATTTTTAAATTTATTTTAAGCCACCGTACCCTATTTTTTTAAATCCTTCAATACTTAATACAGTACTTAATTGTAAAGAATAAGAGACAATAATTTCTATGTTTCGTTAACATCATCAAAATTATTGATAAATTCAACGCTCGAAGATCATTTAAAAATCTAAACATATTCTAACTAAATGTAACTAAATGTAGTAACTAAAACTGTTAGTTTTAGTACTGGTTTATACCGACTTAAACGACACACAAGGAAGATAGATTTCCAGCAGATTTTGAATGTGGTACAGGCGAACCTCAACTTGCGAACGTCATAACTAACGAATATTCGAAGTAACGAACAGACAAAATTGATACCGCTTATTTGACTAACGAACATATTCTCTTGCTCTTACGAACACGTATTTGGTAGTTACCCGTTTTAACTGAAACATGCACGTACGTCTGTGCGCGTATACCCGATGTATTGGATGTTAGTTTCTCTACGTGCAGTAAACGGTAACAAACGGTATTAATGATGCAAAAGCTTTTATCAATTAAAAAAAATGGGGAAACGTAAACATAGGGTTAGTAAGGCAGGTGTTATAAAACGTAGAAAAATTGGTATTGAAACAAAAATGGACATTATCACACGATGTGATAGTGGGGAATCTTCTGCTTTAGTTGAGCGTTATTTCAATATGAATCGTTCATTCAAACTTCAAACTTTACTTGATTCATTTTGTAGTAAACCAGGATCCAGTTTAAAAAAAAAGTGATAGACTGATGCATACAAATTTTAATGTTTATATGCATTATTGTAATAAAGAATGTAAGAGCATTAACTTTTATTATTTATTATAGACGTATATATTCATTTAAAATTAAACTATTAAATAAAATCTTTGCATATATGTAATTTTCTTTTTATTCACAAAATTTTACGAACACCCATAATAATGATACACAAGACATTACAAATTCAACTTATGAACATTTTAACTAACGAACCATTTTTATAGAACGTATTATGTTCATAAGTTGAGATTCGCCTGTATTTATATAAGTATATTTTTATTTTTATTATTATTTTAATGGATTTCCAGAAAGAAAGTGGACTGTCAATTTTCACGCTTGCACGCTTTGAAATTCATATGCTAACTTTCTTTTTTTTGTCAGTTGCTAACGACTAAGCACTTGGAGTGCTTAAAGCACTTTCTTTAAGCACTCCTTAGTGCTTAGTCGTTGGCAACTTGGTTGTGTGGGACCCTTAATAAAGCCTACCCACTAAAAACCCCTCAAAGCCCTCTCCGGTGTCTGGAACCATTTGTATAAAATATAACGTCAGATACCGTCGGCTGCCTACATTGTCCCGACGGTTTCTGCCCTACATCTGCTGTTTTTGCCTATTCAGTTCGTCATACTCTTTTGTGTGCATGATTTCCCTGATCATTTCATGTATAGCCTTCCAGTTGTCAGCATATTCTAACAATAACGGAATTAGCGTGTCAGGTGTTATTTCATATGCTAACTTGATACTGCGCAGCGTTGTATACGAAATACATCATAATGCTGGAAAGGTGTTCACAGTCAAGCATTTGACGTAAGAAGAAGGGGCATCGAACTTACGTTTGCACAAAATACTTAGAGTACTACAATAGATTACCACTAGAAAGAAAGTTTGGCTCTGATCGGTCACCGCAAATCCTTACATTAAAGAATTTGTAGCAAGTGGCGGTTTGACGGAAATGATAAGTTTTTCATTCGACCTGGGGCAATCGACATTGTGCTAAAAGTTGGCTACATGGAAGAGAACGACTATTTGATATTCGTAGAAGCAAAAAATAGCATCTCGAGGACGAAGTCCGGTCAGATAATGCTAGAATTGATAAATCGTATTTCCCTGTATCACACGCTAGCATTGGCGGGAAAAACGATTTGTACATAAGCGACATCAACTCTACTCCTGCAACTGCTTTCATTTTATTAAGTACATAAATTAAAATATCGTTCATGCATAATAAGATAGTCATGCAATATTTTTATGCTTATGATGATATGGAATGGAAGGAAGCTAGGAAAAAAGACTTGTTTGATAGAATTGGAGAATCCAACCGATAAAATACATGCAATGAAAAACAAAAGTAAACTAAGAAACCTTAGAAATAAAAATATATTCATCAATGAAGACCTGTCGAAAAAAACAACAGATAATTAGAACAGTAGCAAAGGAGGAACGAAATAAAGGTAATTCAGTTAAAGTGGGGTACAGAAAACTAACGTAAATAATATGGAATGGAAATGGGACGAAAGGGGTGAAAGGGAACGCTTGAACCGGAAAACTATGGCCAAAAAGAAACTAAGCAACTAGAATCGTATTAAACGCCATAAGGGCAAGGCGATGGAAATGGCCGAGAGTACTGATAAAAGAAGAGGAAAAGAAAATAAAAATTCAAAGATAAGCATGAATAATGGGAATGACCTGGCCGCTGAGAGTGGACGGATGGTGGGAGTGGGGAATGGTAAAGCACCAACTGGGGAGGAAGGAATGAATGCGAAAGAGGACGAGAGGAGAAAGCCAGAAGAAGTGGGATTAATAGAAGCGAATAATAACAATGGGGGCTTTCCGAAATCTAGAGATATCTGGAAGATGGGACTATGGGATGTCCAAGGACTTAACGGCAAGATGGTGGAAATTTCGGAGGAATTCAAAAAAAGTGAGCTTAAAATATTAGGTATCACAGGAACGAAATACAAAGGACGAGGAATCCAGACTCTGGATAATGACCTTGTATTAATCTATAGCGGAGTGGACATATTGGACAGAGCAAGGGCAGGAGTCGGAATAATAGTTAGTAAGGATTATACAAAATTCATTGCAAAGTGCATTAGCGAGAGGCTAATAAGACTAGATTTAAAGAATGGAAATACTATAACGACACTGGTAGTAGGGTACGAAATTAAGGCAAATAAAGACGAATTTAGAAATACTACAAGAAGAACGAGACCTGATTGCTAATAAACTAATCATTGTGGGGGATTTTAATGATTTTAAAGAGTGGGAATAGACAAGGACTGGAACCACCCTGTAGGACAATTTGGTGCAAATATCAGTAAAGCTAACGACGTGGTGGAATGAATACCTGAAGATGGAAGTTAAGATGAAAAGGAAACTATGGAAGATATACTTAAGTGATAAAACAGAAGAGAAATTACAACGATACAGAGAACAAGGACTACGAGTTCAAAGGTAGTTAAAAATGCAAAACAACAATCATGGGAAGACTTTGGGCGTAAGATGCAGGAGAATGGCTAAGGAAATGCTAAACTGCTGTATCGAACCTTGAAAAATCTAAGGAAAGAAAACACAAATAAAAGCCGGTGAATAGGAGACAAGGAATGATGGCAGGAATATTTTACTGAAATTCTAGAGTGTGTACCGAAGACTATACAACACAGCTTAAGAGAAGAAGGACCTACCTTAACTCATGAAGAAATTACTATAGTGGCAGTAGAACAAGCAATAATGAGACCAAAGAATAGAAAAGTAGAGAGGCATGAGTATGACAACATGAAAGCAGAACTCACGAAATGCATGGGAGAGGGATGGGGGACAACGAGGAACAGCGGACTTGACCTTTAGCCTGCCCCAACTATCGGAGAAGACTGGATATGTGGTAAGAACGAACAACTGCCTCTCAAAAGAATTTATCACAACGGTGGGGGTGAGATAAGGAAGAATACTTAGCCCACTTTTGTATACCTTGGTAATGGATGAGATATATGTCTAACTAATATACTGAAACATACAAGAATAGGTACTCATAAGTTACAACATAGTCATTGTTGCAAAGTCGGATGAAGACCTTAAATACAATATGAAGGTATGGAATGAAGAATTCAGGATACACAGAATGAACACTAATATTGAAAAAGCGGAAGCGATGGTACTGGGAAGAGATGAACAAATAGAGGTCGAACTAAATAAAAAAAACCTGATTGCGATTGATGAACTTTAAATACCTGGGCTCAATTATAAACGAAAAAGGAAAACTTGAAAACGAAATTGATAACAGGATTGCAAGCGCCAATAGGATGTATTATGCATTGAACAAAAGCTTCATACGGAAAAAATTAATATCCAACACAACGTAAGCAAGAATATTTCAAACTGTATGCGTGCCGGTGGATACCTACGATTGTGAAACTTGCACATTGAGTGATAGATATAAATCCAGACTACAAATAATTGAGATGCGCTATTTAAGAGCTGCGCTGGGTCTAACTAGAAAAGACCGCATCAAAAACAGCATGATTCGTGAACGAATGGGTACCAAACCACTATTAGAGACAATCGAGCAATCAGCTAATGTGGTTTGGGCACATCGCGCGAATGAGCGACACCAGAAAAGTTAAAGTTATCTGGCAGGCAAGAGGTAGACAAGAGGAAGAAACGAGGCCGGTCTTCCTCCAAGAGTTGGTACTGGGAGATTGCTAAATCCTTACAACAAAACACATTGGTTGGAGACAAGCCGAGATGCTTGCCACAAATCGCCGAGCGTGGAGAACCCTGTGCAGCGACCCTTGGACGCTGCGAGGTACAAGAGGAAATGTTTATGATGATGATGATGAACATTTTCAAGGAAACTGCAACAATAGCAGTCAATAAATTAAAGAGAAAACCTGACAAAATAGAACGTTGAAATATCATTTTCTTGACTTATAAATTCTCTGCTAATTAAAAAAATGCGGCTTACTCCGCAAAATGTTGATAAATTTTTAATAATTTATTACAACTGAGACAAGTATAACTAAATTATATTATTTTGTGCATCATATCATATTTTAGAGGTACATGTGTATACATAATTAATAGGTTACTCTTGACTTCTTTGTTTATTTAATTATTCAATTTGTTTGCCGCGTTGTAAATTTACTGCCGTAGTTCCATGGATTATGGATTAAGAGTTTATATTAATGCATTTTTCTCTGGTACTTACTGTTTTTAAATAGTAACGGATGCTTTTTAAATTATTCTCTGAATCAGTATATTTTTCTATGTACAAATAGTTACATTATATGAGGAATCACATAATGACATTTCCCAGATATATCGAATTCTAATGTAATAGTCACTTATAACGAAATTGTCGTTACCAGTGCCTGTTGGCGATTTTCGATTGTTCATCACATGTTATTTTTTGACAATTAGCTTAGCTGTTAATAATTTAGTGAATTTAGAGGAAAAGGAATAATAGAGTGGCTGGCCAGATCTCCAGACTTAACCCTTGTGACTATTTCCTATGGGGCTATATAAAAAATAATGTTTATATGGAGCGGCCGCACAATTTAGATCTCCGAATTAGAATTATGCCTGAAATGGGGGCAATAGAAAAAAATGTGTTTGGAAATGTTAGGCGCTCTTTCAGGGAAAGACTAGAAATGTGCATACAGGAAAATAGAAGTCACATTGAACACTAAATTAATTTTAATTTATATTCAATTGTTGTTTTTAGTTAGAGAAGTTGATTTGTATTCATAGTTATGGTTGCGTATTATTGTTGTCATTTTATTATAATAAACTACTAATTTTATTGAATTTTTTTGTTAATCTATTAGAAATTTTATACGGGTCGATGTTTAAGTATGTGTAGATTGCTAAAATAGCATAAGAAACATAAGTTACTTAAAAAAAAGTTGATTGCCATAGCAACGACACCGTAAAAGAAAACGCCATGAAAACTCCAGCAAAACTGCAAAATATAATTAAAATAACTTTTATTTGAAGAAAATTTGTATTAGAACAGTATTTAAATAGATGATGGCATTATGCCATACTTTCGCCGGACCCTGTATAATTCAACAACCTCCAAAACATTCTATACATACATTTTAAACACCCCCTCCTCCAGTCAAAAAGCTACTCGTGTTTTCTTGGATGAACACTATTTGCATAAATCAACCAAGTGGCGCTCAACTTTTTACATCGTAAAGACTTTATTACGCACGGTCGCTTGCCGATTAAAGCTCTGGCCACACATATACGGGACGAGCACGAGCACGACCCGCGTGCGACACGAGTTCCATACGGGACCCGTATCATACTCGTGTCGTGGGTCCCGAAACCACAGTGTTATGGGACATATATTGTGAGCTTCACGAAAAATTAAAATAACTTTAATTAGTACTAATCGGATTGCAAGGGTTTGCTATTGTGAGTGTACCTGTGAAGGATTAAATGTGTGCAGATAGTATTTGTCTATTAGGATGGTATTAGGAAAAATTGAACAGGGGCTACAGCTGCTGTTTTGAATAACAATTAGTAAAGAAAATATTGAAGCTTTGTGGTACATATGAACCTTTTTATTCCAAGAGTGATTAATCAATTTTAATGTAAAGGACATTATTATAAAATCGGGCTTAAGAATATTTCATGTTAATGTGACCCTGCAGTGTTTTTACACGAAAATATTATCTTAATATTGTAGATGCCTTGATAATAATTATCTTAATGAATGTTGTAAACTGATGAATTACGTGCAAAACTGCGAGTTTTTAACCAATATACTATGTTAGCTATTACATTTCTTATGAAACCATCTCTAATCAATCCCCACACGATTTTGTACTTTGTAGTTTTCTTGCAATTTGAAAGATAATTTCATTTATATTAGCCCTAAATTGTATGTATGAGTTTTCAAAACAAAACTTAGGAATTATCTTTATATACTTAAGATAGCTATTAAATACAGAACATGTATAAATGGGGCTTATTCCATGTGGTTATATAATATTATAAATAGAAGCTAAGAAATCCTTCATGTTGTAAAATACCGGAAGTGGCGATGATAGACTAGTTGAAGCATTCGCACGATTTACTGGTGTACAGGTAGTACCAACAGTTGGGGTGGCGGATATTAGGGAATGAATCACACATTTTCCTGCTAAATGCACGCGATACAGTCGCGTCGATTCTTTTTCCCCCACACATTCGTTCACGGTCGGTCGATTACGATTATACGTATGGCTCGTTCGAAATCTCTTACTTTAAAAAGCTGCGACAGGCGTTTGTTTGATGCACAACATATAGTAGGTGGGAAACAAATAAAAACTTCGAACGTAGAAGTTTACAATGTATCTAAATAATTTAATAGATGTGGTAGTCAACCCCTGCTTTCTCTGCGTAGAAAGTTTTTCGCTATGAAATATATTTACAAATTAAGTTCCAAATGTTCGCCGTTACTGCTTAATAAAATAAGTACATTATCTATTCAAGATCTAACCAAGCTGTAGCTTTCAGATTTACAGCCAGGTTTTAGGCTCGTATATATGCTCCATCCATACTTAATTTATCGCTATTTGAATATTAAGATCCTATTCGCTTTATTTTCCCTAAATATATTGGCCAAGTCAACAATGACCGGCAAATGTTCCTTTCAATTGTAGATACGTTAAAAAAACGTCTTGCTAATATATACGGATGGATCTAAAAGTGACAAGGGGTTCGGGTGTGCATACTACACCGATCATGACGGGAAGAACGTTAAAATGAAGTTCCAATTGGATTCGGACGCTAGCATCTTCACTGCAGAGGCAGTTGCTATCTTGGAGGGACTCAAATATGGTTTAATGACATCTCATAATCATATAGTGATCATGACCGACTCGATGAGCGTATTAAGAATATTAGAAGAGCACCGGCAGCCCTACAATATGCACCCCATCATTAGAGATATTTTCAAAATAATTAAAAAAGAACCTTCAACCCTCTTGGAATTTTATTGGGTTAAAAGTCATTCGGGAATACAACCAAAGGACATAGTCGATCAACTGGCTAAAGAAAGTTGCACTTCTGGATCTACCAGTACTTTGTGAGGCGGCGGTTGTGAATATGGATAGGAAAATCATATTGGGGCTGGAGTGGGTCTCTTATTGGGAAAAGACGTACTCTAGCAGGATGACGCAGTACGCTTATATACACCCAGAAACCAAAATCAACTCGTGGTACTTAGTCCACAGCCTTCCACGTTTCTATCGCACCATCATTGACCGGTTAAAATTTGATCATGGCAGGTATCCGGCCCATCTATTTAAAATTAATATTATTGAGACACCTTTGTATATATGCGGCGAAGAAAATGCGTGTTTGAACCACATATTTCTCGCTTGTCCGTCACACAGTAACAGTATCAACCATTTATATAATTTTCAATTTCAGAGTTCATTCCGCTCCCCACAAATATTGAATGCCCTTTGAGCCTTAATTCGAAAAATACATGTGATAGCTTTATTAATTTTGTAAAAAAAGAAGAACTTGAAATATAAATACCCGACATACCCCATCTAGGGGACACCGGTCTGGCGGGAATGACAGTCCATGCACTGTCCGAGCTAGATAAAGTGTACTGCATTATTGGCGCTATTGCATTTGTCTCGGTGACTTGTGTGTTTGACCGGTGTCCCCTAGATGGAGTATGTCGTGACGCAGGCA
>JARFOC010033390.1:0-27993 GCA_031763485.1 Osmoderma eremita
GTCTTTAGCTTTGGTTAATTTCATTCCTGGGTCGATTGGCGTGGAGATCGGTTTGCAATTGCTCATATTAAAGCGCGGAAAGGTCAATTTCCTCCTTGTGTTGGCTGATACGTATCCCAATGCAACTTTTGGCATCGCCCATATCCTTCATCTTGAAGGTCCTATTTAACATTTACTTCAATTTTTGTAGTTTTTGCGAATCTTTCCAAAATATCAAAATATCGTCTACGTATATCGCTAGAATTAGATCCCTGCTTCCGTTGAAGTACACACAAGGGTCCATTTTCGATTTGATTAGTCCAAACGTTTTTAAATCGTTTTCCAACTTAATATTCCAAACTCGTCCAGATTGCTTCAATCCATATATTGCGCGGTGCAATTTGCATGCACGGTCCGTCTCATCACTAAAGCCTTCTGGTTGCTCCAAATACAGATCCTCCTCGAGATCACCCTGAAGGAATGCCGTAACTGCATCCATTTGATGAATTCTCAAATCATTTTTAACAGCTAAAGCTATCAAAAATCGAATTGATGTATATCTCACTACTGGTGAATATGTTTCATCATAGTCAATTCCATATTTTTGAGAACATCCTTTTGCAACCAATCGTGCTTTGTGCTTCACAATCTTGCCATTATCATCCTTTTTAGTTTTGAAAACCCATTTGGATTTTATTGGCTTTCTATCCTTGGGTAATTTTACTAATGACCAGGTGTTATTTTCCGCCAACGATTTCATTTCATCGTCCATTGCAATTTTCCAACTTTCACTATCATCTCGATTCTTTGCTTCATCGAATGTCATCGGGTCATTATCTGAGTTGCAATTTCTGACTGAATAAGTGACGTGATCGCTCAAAATCTTCTGTTTGGAAATTCTCGTTGATCGACGTAATTTATTCATTGGTGTCAGCTTCGATTTCGGGTTAAAAACCGGGTCTTCTGTATCTTCAATATTTTCTCCATCTTCTATGGTTGGACGGCAGAAATCTTCTTAATTTTCTGTAGCATCTTCACTTTCAAAATGTTCGGTTCCTTTATCTGCATCTAAATTTACATTGTCTTTCTCTTGATCCCTCACTGAATCAAAATTATTTACAATGATGCTTTCTGATTCATAACTAACCTGCTCCATTACGATAGCTCCGTTTGACCGCTGAATCCTGGCTTAGAGGGAGGAGCTTTAGTAACCCGTTTCCTCTTCGGCCTTGGTTGTCGCTGCCCTCCTTTACCGAGGGCAGCCTCCTTCTTCGGTTTCTCCTTTCCAGCAGGTTGTGGATTGTCCTGTAAGGGCAATCCCCCTCTGGAAGGTGCGGTGATACCGACGGTCCTACGCTCCGTGGATTTTGGTACCCAGGCCTCAGCAGGTTTCTCACTGCATGCCTCCGCCGACGCCACCGACGCCGCCTTCGTTGCGGGCACCAAGGTACACGAAGAATCAGGGGGAGTAGCTTCTCCTCTCTTTGTCTTCAACCTGAAGTAAACCCGTCCGAATCCAAAGTACGGTCGGAACTGAAGGTCCTTAAGTGCTACCAGCGATACTTCGTCTACAGAGAAGGTCCAGGTCTGACCCGGCCCGGATTCCTCTGTATGTAGTAGTACCCACTCAGAGGTGGGAAGTGAATGATTCATGTTCCTTAGGCGGGCCAGAACCACATTCGGAGTAAGTTTTTTGTTCTTATCATCCGAAATATATGCTGTGCATATGTGTGGTCTAGGTATATCCTGCCCAAGGACGGCTTTCAGTTTTGCGTCTTCCCATGGCTTGATAAGGTTGTCAGCAGCATTTACCAGCCACTCCGCGCCCTGTTGGTCCGCGCAGGTGATGAGCATCCAGCCTGGTCGAAGGGAGCAGCTCTCGAATCTAACTTGTGTAGACTGCAACACCTTCACCTGGTCCACTTCGTCCATGATCGATGTCCGAAGCAGATCCAGTTCCTCGCTGTTGCCCTGCTGCCGCCTACTGAATCGGCATTACCGCCCCCAGCTCGTCGACCTTCTATCCCGTCTAAGATTTGTTTCAAAGCGGCTTCATACGACACTCCACTCTGAATTAGGCGTTTCAGTCGCTTCTGAGATGCTCCTGGTAAACGCCTGCGTGTCTTGGGTTCCCCATCCAGTGCTTATGGGGGAGAATCCTTCTTTATTTCCGTCTCTTTCTCCGAGGAGGATACCAAAAGGTGTCTCTCTTGATCGGTGGAAACCAAGGTTCCCCTTGGCCACGCAGCCCTCGGCATAGGAAGTTCCACCTTGGCTTGGGAATTTTTTATAGAGATGTATCATCCTCCTGGTCCAGACAGTTAAGTCAAGACCCCCAGAGCCCCAAAGGGGATGGTATAACAGCCGCAGGAAAAATGAATTTGCGCTGCGGTCGGCGCCGTTTTCCTGGTGCAGACCATTAGCCATGACGCGACAGCATGGTCAGGAGATAGTTTATCGACCTTTACTGGTCTAGACCGTAGTGTTCTGCTTAGATAGTGGCACCTCGAGTAGGATGGGGTTCTTCGCCCCGCACTGCGATCGGCATCAGGTAGAGGCTATGCCTTAAAAAGGACTGAGTTGCGCTTAACCTGATGCTGGGCAAGTCCACATACCAAATATGGACAAGTCCCTCGCCACCAACCTATACCTACTTACTAATATACATATTCGCAATATAAATTTTATTATTAGATTACAAGGGCGGCAGTCTAGAGTCAATAATATAAACAAGCTTAAAAAGTAAATATGCGGTAGTTCTTTTGCACCGATTCCGATCGGACCGACAGACCTCGAGAAAGCCGTATATCGTATAGGATGTAGAATGTAAACAATGCACATTCATGTTCGTACACCGAAGTTGAACCGATATCGGTGCAAATTCCAGAGTCGTTCATTTTAGTTCCAAGTTCGTATTCGTTCCTTCCCAAGCAACATTGGCAAATATATAAAACGTTAAATAACAAGACAAACCATACGTAACAATACGATATATTACAACTAGTAAATATACCGTAAAATGTCCGCGGCGACTACATACATCTTCAGTTTGTCATGTATTGTTTGTCTACGTATATTATATACGTTTATTTTCTGTACATCAAATACGTTTATTTGGATGCGCAGTGAACTTCGTAGACAATGGTCTCTGGATAACATATCTGCCATAAGTGTACAAGAATTAATGTATATTAAGTAGGTATATTTAAAATATTAACTCACCTCTAGCAAGCTGAAAATTATAATGATTATTGTTATTGGCACAAAACAGTAAAAACAAACTGCAACATGCTACATATAAACACCTGATGCACGACGCAAAGAAAAATGGATCATAATGCGCTAGTCGACGCTAGACCGTAAATCGCGCAGTTGCACGCTATCCACTGTTGCGAATTGTAAAGTTTATTAATAAAGAAATTTAGTGTTGATTAATATTTTTGTAGAGGGTATACAAAGTTAATTAAATATATTAATAAACAACAATGACAGTTGGAGAAAACTGCTTTTTTCTTAATGGTTTTTTCTAAACTATTTTATTGTGCCATATTGCAACGGAACGAAGAGGGCTAAAGGAAAGTATATTGCAATAAGGTATAAGAAATCACGTGCACAGTTGGAGGGAAACTTTGTGAATGGGGAGATTTGGAGTTATATAATTATTTCAGCCTAATTCAATTTTCAGTTACGAATAACGACAGGAAGAATGATAACAATTCATGTTATTGTTGCGCAAACAATAATAAATATCCTACAGTCGTTGGAGAACCCCTATGACAAATTGGATAATGTAAACAAAAGCAGTAATCAAGAACCATTTCGGAAATAATTTTATTTCATATTTAAGTTACAGAAAACCTTTAAAAACCTTTATCTGAGACTAATAGTTTAAATCGAGTATTTTTTACCAAGGTTTTAGAAGTTTAAAGAATTCGTTGAAAAAAAGGTTTAGTATGTTGCCACGCCTACTTGTTTCAAAATAAACGAACGATGAGACCAAGAAAATAAACCTACGGCACCGGTTCTGCTCCTTGGCGCAATATTTCATCGTTTAAAATACGCTACTTACTTCATATTGTCGTCCAGATGTGCTGCCTTATGGCTAGCTTTGCAGAGATGGTGTGGGTAACTTCATCTAATAAGGTATAAGGATAGGCGCCACCGAGCTTTCATCAGTACTGGACTTAGGCTTATAAGCACGAGAAAGGCCAGATGTTGTGAGAGTAAGTACGTTTGACGAAATAAAAGCCAAGATTAAATAAACAGAGTATATATTACGGGAAGATAGTCAAATTCAGTAAATACAAGTTCGGTACATATAAGGTAATATAGATAATTCAGAACATAAAACGGCGTGGGAAATGGCGACACAATGAATGTAGGGTGATTTCGAGATACATGCGGAGTGAATGTAAGAGAAGCGGAGAGTTTATCTCAGCGGCTCGCCTTCGTCGTTAGCAGTGGTCCAGTACGCATCACGGCAACGCCTAGGGAAATTCTCTGTAGCCCCATCAGAAGCAGTATCCAGGATCCCAGGAAATAATTCCCGTTGGTCGTATCTACACCTCACAGACTTGTAGTTACCGCGTACTTGCACAAGGCAAAACAAAGAATACTAATTTCTAACACTTTGTGGACCTTTTGTTAAGACTAAGGATTCGCACAACTTCTGTGTCTGTCGCTTGCCAATATCTGTTACCTAATTGCGGGAAAAACATCGGTACTTGCGCAAGGGGTGCGATCTTCGCCAATTAATTCTTGATCTTCGACGTCGCGCGTTGGGCAGCATTATCACTCGCTGAAACGCGGCCGCGTGACTCGGGTTGCCCAAGGAGGTAGCATGACGCCGTAACTTAATCATAAAGGTTCACAGAAGAGGTACAGACCGCACGTGAAAATGCGGATAGCATGGAGTGCATATGAACTAGGAAGGCTGTATTCTCACCCTAACACGTGTAGGTAAGAATTGCGGTAAATGGTTTGACGGCGTTTTAAAATGTTACAAGGTACGTAATTTCAATGTTCATTTACAATTCATAATTTAAATGGAGTATACATAATCAATATTTTTAACGATTAAATAAACCGTTGAATGGAGACTGAGAAGATACCTTTTTTTAAAGTTGTTCAGATAGGATTTAATAAAACAATCGTTTACCATATACCCTTTTTTCTAGTTTTGGAAACGTAAATTATCCGTTGATGATATACTTTTACCGGACGTTCAATTAGAATTATCGGTATTATTTCAATGTATATTAAACCTCTATTATATGGATTCTTTAAAATTAGTTAACCATAAACGAGTATTTTTATACCGCAGCCACTTTTAAAACAATTTTACCTGTAATGTACGCATATTAAACAAGACAATGCTGCTTGGGTTTGTACCGACTGCATCGACTGCAACGACACATCTCTAATGGCAATATCTACACACACCCGTATGAAAAGGTATTATGGTGTTGACAGCAGGAGGGATGATCAACCCCATCTGTAGGATTTAATGTTAACTGCTACTCTAACTGGAAGGATGAAGAAAATGCTGTTGTTCCATAGCTTGCAGTAGTAGCATAACACGTCCTCGTTTTCATTTTAATTAAAATTTGAGGGTACAGTCGCACCGCATTGACGATGCGATGTTCACGATAGATATTCATACATGTTAAATCGGTTCTGGATTCAATTTACGCTACGGCAAGGCCGGTAATAAGCGAGCTTGTAAAACACCGCGTTTTCTCAATCGGCATGGAAACAATGATTTCTTGTTGTAGTAAATGGAAGACGGGATTCAAATTCTTCAAGGCTCGTCTATTGCTGGTCTGAAAACAGCGTGTCAGTTGTTAGTTGTTAGCTATAAAGCAATTCTTGTATATTTACATATAGCAAATATAGGATCGCTGAAGTGTACAAACTACAGAGGCATTACATTATTAAATATAACATGTAAAGTATTATCAAAAATATTAAAAAATAACTATTGGAAAGTATCAGTTTGAATACAGAAAACATAAATCAACAATGGATACACATAATTATACAAGTAACAAAAGAGAGCTATAAACATGACATTGAGATGCCCCCGCTCTTCATAGATTTTAAACAAGTTTGATACCTTAAACAGAACATCAATAATGTAACACCTGAAAGAGATCAAAACACCAAAGAAAATTATAAGATTGATCAAAATGATCATAGATAATACAAGAGCAACGATAAGGTTAAGAGAGTATACTCGCAACAGAATATAAGTAAAAAGAGGTGCTCGTCAAGGTGAAGCTCTGTCTGCCTTATTATTCATTACATCGTTGGACGGCATAATAAAATAAACAAAACATAGTGGTACAAGGAACATTTAATCAGTGCAAATTGTAGCCTTTGTGGATGATTTGGCAGTTATAGCAAGAAGTAAAAAAGCTACAACAGGACTAGACATTGGGCGATGCAAATTTGAAGAAGTCGAATCATGGGGGTTTTAATACAAGGAACAATGAATGAGCACACTTTGAAGAACAAATTCAATCGGGTTACAGGGTATATCACGGTACAACTACAAAAATCAGTATTTAACTCAGAAGGAAGAACAGCTACAAAAAGTCTTTGAGAGAAGACTTGTTAGATATATAACAGGACCCAAAAAGGTGAATGAGAATGAGTACAGACAGCAGACGAATTACGAAATTGACACCAAGAAAATATAATTATAAAAATTAAATCTTAGAGGATAAGATGGTACGGCTTCATATTAAGAAGAGAAATAGATAATCCAGTTAGTGAAATAACTGAGTGGAACCCAACAGAGAGAAGACCCAGGGAAAAACCCAACGTATCATGGAAACATCAGCTGGAAATATATATGCAATTAATGGAAGTAACAGACTGGAATAGAGTAACCATTAACGGAGAAGAGTGGAAGAAAATAACACACCCGGCTAACGCACACTTTCGTTCACTTCAGTTTCACCCAAAATTCCCACTATCAGCACTAAGCCTGTTATATATCCAAAAACAGAAAAAAATATAAAATTTTTATATATATTAAAAAATATATATATATATATATATATATATATATATATATATATAATACGGTTGCTTGAAATTGCAGAACTAAACCAAAACCCTATGCTCGAGAGAACCTTTCACCCATTAATAATAATGATTTTATTTATGCTAATACACATAAAAGTGTTTATACACGTAAAAAGCATGAAGAAATAAACTTGACATTAGAAATGAATCTGTTTAAGATTACATAATTAAATCTTTGAAATTATTACTCAGAATCTTTGAGACGGAATAAATACATTTTCTAATTAGGTAAATTTTCATTATCTTTTTTAAATGAGTTATAGAAGATACATTTTTTACAGGTTTAGGTAAGGTGTTGTAACATTTTGCCGCATAGTAATGTGTAGGTACTATTTCTGCTTTTGTTAATCTTAAATAATGTAATCTTATATTATCGGTGAATCCCGTATGAAAGTCACCGCTAGTGTTGTAATTGCTAATATTTTCTTTAATAAGGATAAAACATTTGAAGATATATGCGCAAGGTGCAGTTAGTATTTGCAAAGATTTAAAGGCTGCCTTGAACACCAGACCGTCATTGCGTAAGTCATAGAATGAAATTGCGTAAAGTGGATCATTTTTATGTATCTTAGACCACAAATATCTGTGGATATTTAGCAGAAGCTTAAGCTAGTTGAAAAGTTATTTTCCATACAACTTGATGAAGCAACGGACAGTAGTAACGATTCCCATTTGATTTGCTATATCAGATTCTGTCAGGAAGCTGCAAGAGTTGAAAACTTACTATTTGACAAACCTATATGTTGCCGAGTTGAATCACAAATGATGCTATTATTCGCACAAACTTACAATGGAAGAATCGTGATGGAATTTGCAACGATGGAGATCGATCCATGTCCGGAATATATACATGTTTGCAAGCACTGGTGAAGAAGAGCTTCTAAGAGCGCTAAAGTGCGATATTGTTGAGCGAGGAGAGTCATGAGCATGCGACAATGAGTTCTACGAGCTATTTCAAAAGAAGCCTACTTATAGTTGAATCGCTCAACTGATGCAATAGTAACTATGTAATAAAAAATTAAAAAAATTCGGAAGAAATGTTGGAGTAATGAACAAACATTGACATTTGACCTTGGCGTTCTTTATTTCCGCCCTGTATATATGTTTTACCAATTAGTACCAATCGCATAGTATATGTGACTAGAATTAAAAGACGCTGAAATGGCGCTCAAAGACGTGTAAACGAGTGTAAAACAAAGTATAACAAATAGAAGTTAAGCTATCGAGCATCTTGTTCGATCTCGTAGAAAAGCCAAACCGCAACAAGAAGGCATTGAATTGCGTGACTGTAATTGGGTATTAATTATAGATCGTTCTTCTAGCAGTGCAGAAAAATTAAAATTTGCTACCAAATCCTTAGAAAACTTCTGAAATGAACAATCTTGTAATTATTTTCTTATAAAACAAAAACGTTTCGGGTACTGTACCTTTTCCTACTTCCAACCTGAGAGAAACTGGTGTTACTGCCCTGGTTGCTTTGAAGTCTAGATATAGTGCTAGGTTTACTTGTTTCAAAATAAATAAACCTACGGCATCGATTCTGCTCCTCAACAGAAAATTTCGTCGTTCAAAACACGCTACTTACTTCAAAGGTGTTTGTCCAGAGGTGCTGGCTTGCGGTTAGATTTGCAGAGGTGCGGTGGGTAATTCAGCTAATTCAACGACTTAAGGGTAGGCGCCACCGAGCTTTACATCAGTACTGGACTTGGCTCATAAGCACGGAAAAGGCTGGGGGCGTAAGAACGCTGGACGAAATAAAAGCCAAGGGCACGGTTAAATAAACAGAGTATACATATTACGGAAGTTCGTCATAGTCGGTAAATACAAGTACGGTACATATACGATCACATTGATAATTCAAAAACAAAATGTATGAAAATAGTTGGTGATTACGATCTGCGTTGAACTGTACAAATAACCGCGTTGGGACATGTAGATGCACGGCTTGAGTTCATTGACCTTCATATGCGCCGGTTAACAAGAAACGGCTGTTTATATTCAAAAGATCGGATATCCTAATTTCCTTAGATTGATTATACAAATCTTGGTAATTTATACGTTATTCTGTTATAAGGTGGATTAAACGTTACACGTAGTACCTATACATTTAAATAAAACCACTTAAAAGGTAGTTATCAGGTAAAAGTTATTAAAACATGCAAAGGTACGAGAATACCTCACACAGCTTGAAATTTGTTAAGATTACGCTAGTAGTGAAAAATATTTGGATTACTAAAATATATGATTAAAAATTATAACAAGAACTAATCCAAAACCTTAAATTCAGTTACAAAAGCTAACACATACGGTACAGACTCTACTTACGCAAAATTTAAAATCGTATTGTGATAAATGTGATTTCGTGGCGTCGCCAAGATGGCGGTTGATGAACGCCGTTACGGTCTTTATAGTCTAGGTCTGTTCCCAAATTGTCGAGGTATTTTGCGAACCTGGCGACATGCGTGTATAAATTAGAGGAAAAGACCACTTATCTTTCTGGTGCCAATGTGTCTCGGTTATCGTCACGGCTTCGGTGTTCCGCTGGTTCAACCGCATCGCCAGTAGAAAACAGGAAAGCGCCCTTGGGTTTTAGAACCTCTCAGAAGAACAGCAACTCCCAATATCCCGGATCTATTTGCAGAGTGTAATAATTCGTTCCTCCAGGGACTCGAACTTGTTCGTTACATGCCCTACGGCAAATTATGCTAACTCTTGACACACACATTCAATGACCTACAACCACTACACACTGGAGCGGACACCTGTCTTAGCCGTCTTCACTTGACGCCGGTCTATCAATCTCTCCTTTTTCCCTTCGGAACGGGATATGCAGTTTTGCCGGAAGTCCGACTCCCTTAGCCAATCAATTCTCCATCTTACGCGTCGCGCACTGGGCGGCACTATCATTCGCTAAAACGCGGCCGCGTGACTCGGATGGCCCAATGGGGTAGCATGACGCCAAAATTTAATCATAGAGGCCGTGTTCTCGCACTAATACGCGCAGGTACGAATTGCTGTAAATATTACGATAAATAGTTCGGCGGCGTTTAAAACGTTACAATAGAGAAATTTCAAATAGAAAAGGAAGTTCTACCGCGAATATAAAAACAAATCTGGTCAGTGTGTGTATTTACAAAATAGCCATACAGTTGCCTCTAGGGGTAGTAGTTGTTAGAAATGTTTCATTGTTTTTATAATGCTTTGGTTTCTTTACCTTAACAAAACTTAAACAAACAAACTTACATTTAAACTTAAATTTAAAATAAAGAATGTCAAAAAAATATTTCCAATGTCTTGTGTTGCTCATTTATTCGGTGATTCCTGTAAAGTTCCCCCCCCCCCCCCCCCTAACCACGAGACGCACACCACACTTTGAGAACTGCCGTTTTTTAAAAACATTTTCTATATCTATTTCATCCATTTTAAAGCAGGTTTTATGACTTTCTTGTTCATTCATCTAGTTCTTAACGAGGTTTGTAGTATAGCCTCCTTATGTACCTAAATTGTAATAACCTCTAGATATAACTAATTTCTGTATTAATCAATAATTTCGTGCTTTCGAAATACATATTTACAGCTTCAGGAAACGCTAGCTTTTGAGTGGTGGTTGTTGTCTGTACCCTGCTGTTTGTATTTATGTGTGAAGTGTATGGGTTATTACTACCACTCCTCGCGTGTTGATGTCACTCACTCAATACTGAAGGGTACTGGGAGAGGTAGCGATCACCCCGATGCGACCGACCCAAAAATCGATCGCCGCGTGGAGATTCGAACCGACGACTTCCCCACGGTAGCCTAGCCCACTTACCACTGCGCTATCTCGGCGTTTGTCACGAAATGGTAGAAAGGAAGTAATCTTTAATGATAACCCGCTGGCTGAGTTAAAAATGTCACTATGTGAACGCGAAGTAATTGAGTGGTAACGATGTTCACAAATAGGAAAGAATAGGATGAAGCTTCTGTGAAACGCTTTTACTCGATATACAACATCGGTCGCATAAATCGTGAATTAATATTTGGGTCGCAGTGCTACTACCGCCACCAGGTGAATATATATATGGCACCACACCCATAACGCAGCTTCGCCGCTTCCATAAGGAAGCTTTCCAGATACTCTAGAGCTGGATCAGGACCAAATCACCTACATTATGCAGACGCTTACCTTCACTTTAACTGCTACTTCCTTGCATTTTTTTCTCTATCTTCGACAATCATCCCCAATCTTGTTTCTATTCCCGCTTTTCCGAAGTCTTCTTCTACTTCATCCTTCCACTTAGTCTCTGGTCTTCCTCGTGCTCTCCTTCCTCCCAATTGCCATTCTGTTATTGCTCACACTTGCTCCTCTGGCCATTTCCTGTATATGTGTCCCAACCAATTCTCTCTTTGCTTTTGTATAACTCCGCTTCCTCTTTCAAATCCTCCCATATTTCTCGGTTCATTCGTCTCCTATATAATCCTTTTTCTATTATTCTCCCCATCATACTTCTTATTACTTTTCTCTCTTGCATTTGAAGAATTTTTTCTTCCTCTATTGTTAACGTCATTGTTTTCGCCGCATAGGTTAATATAGGCCTTAGCAACGTTTTATACATCTTTATTTTAGTTTTCTTGGTAAGTTGTTTGTTTGTGTATATCTTTTTATTCGCGTAAAATATTCGATTCATTTGCTGTACCTTTTCTTTTATTTCTTGAAGGTTGTCTTCTGTCCTGCTTATGTTTAATCCCAAGTATTTAATATTGATAACAGTTTCAAAAGTTTTCAAATTTTACCTTTCCCTTAGCTTCCCTTAGCGCCTAGTTGCATGTACTTCGTCTTCATTTCGTTGATCTATAATCCTAGAATTTCACCCTTCGCTTTGATCTGTTTATATATATTTTCTAAACTTTTTCTTTGTTTTGCTACTATGACAAGGTCTTCCTCATATGCGATTATTTGCGTCGCTCGGTTTCCTTTATTTATATTTATGGTCATATATTCCATACGAATGTTGGACAGAGTAGCAGATAGTGCATCCTCCTGTCTTATCCCCTTATTCACCTCAAATGCTTCCGTTTCAATCACACGGTTTCACCGTTCTTATTTTAATCCGAGTTTCGTTTACCGTCAATTTGATAGCAATGATGGTAAAGGAAACTTATAAGTTTTGGTAGTATGCTTAATTCTTCTAATATCATCATCAACTGCTGCCTATTTATTGAGTCAAATGTTTGTTTGAAATCTACAAATAATATCTCAGGTTCAATTTTAAATTCATTAGCCTTTTCTATCGTCTGTTTTAGGATATATACCGGATCTGCTTTGAATTTTGCTTTTGCAAAACCATATTGATATTCTCTTATAAAGTTGTGTATGTTTACAAGTTTTTTTCTGGATGAGAGACGTTAATACCTTGTCTACAGTGCTTGATAACGTAATGCCTCTGCAATTATCACATATTTCCTTATCTCCCTCCTTATGAATGTTTAAAATTATCTCCAGTTCCCACTAATTGGGCGTTGGCTCTAGTATCCATATTTTCTTTATTAGCTCAGACACTTTCCTCTTATATGATCTTTCCTCCATAATTAATCATTTCCATATGCATGCGATCATTTCCCGGGGCTTTTGAATTTTTGCTATTACCTATTATTGATAAGATTTCACCTTTTGTTGGCATTTCGATCTTATCCCTCTCTTTTTTGCATCGTTTCTTTTTATGGTTCTGCGAGTGTCTTGCTCTCGGTTGTCAGTTAGGAGTTCCTTAAAAAAGAAATAATTACTTTAATAATAATCCATCGTCATATCTGTTCGATAGTATGCAATAATTGTGTTGTCTTCTAAGACAGCCAAGTATGGAAATTTTCAAATCCATAGGACGTTCAGCAGTGTGTTAAAATTGCACTAGATGATCGGATTATATGCATACATACAGGACAATATATTATAAAACTTTTAAAATTGGTTACAGTTATTTGAGCAACTTACTTCCCGTTAGATGGATATTAAGAACGTACTATGTATGTACGTATGTATTTGACATACAAGTCAGAAATAATAATTGCAGACTTATGAATATAAACAAATCTTGTGAATATTTAAATTATATTAATTATTATAGGAAGTTAAGTCACAGACTGAACAGGAAACAAAGAATAGCTGAGGGGTCGTTAAATAAAAAATTAAAAGTTACTAGTTATTAGACTTAGACCTATTTCTTGGCAAAATAAATTAAAATCAAAACATTAGCTACATTAATTGATATGAATATTTACAGAGAAAGTCGAAATCCGCAAAATTTAAAAAAAAACATAGTCTGCCCAACGGTATGTTTTGTCGTTTCTTTACCCTCTCTTAGGCGTAATAGTTGGTAATTTTTACGAAAAATGCAATCAATCTGCTCCTTCGCTACTGAAACTCACAGTGTCCGATGGTACGGCCTCGGTAGAAGATCTTCTTTAACTAGGTGATGGTAAGTGATTGGAAAGCCTATTACTTGTGGCTATATGAAGCATCACGGCGGAAGATCGCCCCAGTTCAAATTACCTCTGTAAGAGAAAATCACCTCCGCAAAGAAAAATAACGCCACGGTAAAAAATCTGCACAATACGGTGATACCCAGCTAACTGAGCTGTACAGATTCGGATTCGGATATGTAGAGTTCGACAATATCTTCATCTGTGGGAAACTCTGAAGTCCCAATATCATCATATACATGAAGAAAATCTTAAAAGGTGTGTATTTCTGACATTTCTCCATGCTTCATATTCCATTTGTAGTTGAATTTCTTCTTCATTTCTTTCATTTAAGCATTCGTTTATAAAAATCAAAGGAATTTCATCCTCTTCTGCTCACTCAGAATACTGACCAACACAGTCCATTACTGTAATGTTATTTTTTTCGTTTTCTTCAAAACATTTAATAGATTTTTTTAAATTCCGTTGTCATAATGACATTTTAAAATTTGTATGACACCTTGATCCAAGGGCTGCAACTTAGATGTCATATTCGGGGGAAAAGACACGTTTGATAAATTTTAACCTATGTTGGGTATTTTTAGGATCAGCCGGACAATTGTCAATGAAAATAATAATCTTTCTTCCCATTCACCCACATTGATTGTCTAATTTTATCAGCCATTCATCAAAAAGTGATCCTGTCATCCACGCCCTCGAATTTGCTTTATAGTCGTGGGGTAACCACTTAACACCTCGACAGCAATGAAGTTGATTGCTTTTACCTATCAAAAGGAATTTCAGTTTTTGTGGTCCATCCAGGTTTGTGCCAAGCATGAATGTAATTCTCTGTTTACTTGATTGAGTTGTTGTTCTTTGGGCTATTTCCATCATTTGTTGGATTTTGTTGATTCGACGTTTCGGCAGTTCTTCCTCTCTTGCTAGGATTGTCGCTCTGTCCCATTCAATCATGTATTCTTCTTCCCAAGCATGTGCCAAGCGCGATTTTTTCGTTTCCCCCATGCGAACCAGCTTTTGATGTTCTGTGATTCTAACTTGCAGGGGTCTGCCTGTTTCTCCGCAATATGCTCTTTCACATTCACACAGTACTTGGTATATACATTTTTTAGTTTTTTGGTTTTCGTTATCCGGCTTCGTTTCGGTTAGGGTCGCTCTGTTCGTATTCGTTGTTGTTATCGCTGTTCTAACCTTGTATTTGTTACCTATTTTCCGAATCTTTTCGGATAGGCCTTTCACGTGCGGGATTGATGTCGTGCACACCTTGTTTTGCAGGTCTGGGTCTTGGTCCTGCTGCGCTACCCGATTTTTCCTTGCTTCTCCCAGAATCTTGTTCGTATAATCATTCACTTTTAATGTGTGGGTAATATTGTGGAACTTCTTTCTCCTATCTTGTTCTTCTAAGCATGTTCCTGGCTCTATCATATGGGCATCTGGGTACTCTAACCAGAGAAGTTGCCCGAATGAATTTGGCAAGATACACCACATATCAAGACCACCCTGATGACGGCAGTAGAAGAACTGCCGAAACGTCGGATCAACAAAATCCAACAAACGATGAAAATAGCCTAAAGAGCGACAATTCAATTAATCATACATCGTCAACAATATCTCATCATGAAGTCTCTGTTCACTGTGATTTCCGCCATGGCACTTCTGGTTTTTAAACATTAAGGTGTTATCTGGAAGACACTTAAAAATAGTCCTGCATCATATGCATTAAATACGTCTCGTGCTTGATAACCTTCTAACAAATGGAGTAAAACATCACGTTTCCATTTAGTACAATCCTCTTCACTCACATCATTGCTTTCTCCACATGCCTTTTTATAACGGATTCCACGTCTTAAATGCATACACATGTATAAGAAAGTGAATTTCAATCGAATTTTCACACTTTTGGTTAAGTATCTACAATTGACGCCAAAAGGGTTGATTCAAATTTTAAACAGCGAAACATTGAAACACTGAAGATAATACAATGATTCTATCTCTATTCATGTCAAACTTGGGTCAAGACTTGTAGCTGCGATGGTACATATGTACATATATACCTTCGTTTCCACTTATCTAGCCAACCAGTGCTTGTCTTAAAGTTTGGTTGTCCCAGCTTTTCACTAAATTCCAATGTCTTTTCTTTAATTAACCCTCCAGATTTAGGGATGCTCTGCCTCCTTGCCGAATTAAAACATTCTAAAACTGCTTTGTCTATATCTTCATATGTTGTCTTTTTTGTAGCCTCTTGGAACTACCACTTGCAAAACCACTTTCAATTGCAGTGATAGTTGATTGTTTACTTTTTTAAATTGTGGATACTGTACTTGCCGGAACACCATACTTCACAGCTACATCTGTATCAACAGCAATAAAAATTTACACGTGAAAAACCAGTTGAGCACAGCCTCTGTTCACTTATAATTAATAAACTATTAATAAAATAGCGTACAAATGAAGCTAATTGGAAGCAGCGCAAAACCGAAGGGCCTGCATTATCATTAGCAAGTGCTGTTTAGAGAATCAGCAATAAATTCTTCTTTGAGTTGTATAACCCAAGCTTTATGTGTGCCAGTAAAAATAAATGTTTTTTCTTTTTATAATAAATATGTGTTCGAAGGTAAAATAATATAATAAAGCCACCAAATGAAATATTTTTTATGCTCATAGTTAAAACAAGTATTTTTATCTGATCCTTATCACCTAGTCGGCGAGTGCTACACATCTAATATAATATCATGGTAAAACTAGGAATAAAAACACATATAATTCAGGTTTTCCCCAAAAATTCGACTTATCGAACGTGATGCCAAATATTCTGTTCGAGATATCGAGTAAAAATTACACATAATTTTCAATCATGATGCTATTGCCAACCAATTCGATTTGGGTTAAACATACGTCTTAAACTACTGGTATGACAGCTGAGTTCGTTTGTTACATCTGATGGATGTAACCAGGCAACTTTTCGAAATATAACAATACTACATATATCGGAATTAATAGGTTTAATTTACAAATATTGACATTGCATATGAATTTAGAATTTTGAAAAGCGGTTACTATGTAATAGAGCTACAAGAATTTTGGCAATATTACAAAATTAACTTTGTAAATACCTTAAATACTTTGTTGTTTGTATGTGTATCGTGTTCCAACCCTTTTCTCTCTTCAATCTTCCTTCACCCGTCTCCTCTGCAACCTCTGGTATCTCCCTCCTCTTAACTCCCGCCTCCAGTATCTCTTTCCTCTATTTTTGTGGATCGTGCAATTCGCTACTTAATATAGTTTAAATTGATCGCTAGTAATTCTCGCCCCGTACAAAATTCTAACTTGGCGTTTCGCACGTGTTTTCATGTTTTGGTCGTCCAGGTGAATCCCGCTTATACATCATCGTCGACGACTGCTACCTTCAATGCCAACCTCGACTGATAAAAACTATGGTTATTTTCTGGACTGGTTTCTCGTCAAAAATAGCTGAGAATATTTGAATAATGGGAAATTACGTAATTGGACTACATTTAGTTAACTAGTTAACTAGTTGGAAGAATGAGTCAAGTTTATTTAGACCTCAGTTAACGAAACGAAAAGAGTTAACTATACAGTTAACTAAACAGTTAACTAAAATTCACTTGACTAAGAAACCTCGTATGGTAAATACCGTCAACTACACAAGAAAATATGAAGAACAGAATAAAGGAAGCATTCCAGAGTATTAATTTAGAAATGTTAATGTTTTACTGTCATTTTTCCATGATCAATTTATATTAACATGATTTTCAAAAACCTCACTTTAAAAAAAGACAAAATATCTTAGAAATTAATGATTTTAGGTATAGACAGTGCTTAATAAAAATGAAAGTAGATAAACTGTTCCATCTTTCAATAATATAAAAAGAATGGATCGCCCTCCATTTAAAATAATTGAAAAATTATGTATGTGAGCGAACATTGCAAGAAATATTTTTAAAAAAACAAAAACCTTCTTAATCGGGAAGAAGGACCAGTCAGTTTCTTTAGTATGATGGATTTATTACAGTAAGAGCACATAGTTTGAAACGCGCGGGGTAGATCTTCCAGGAATTTTGCGTTCGGGGGTGTTCTAAAGGTTGTAAATATATTATAGATGGCTAGAAGGAAAGAGAAGAAACGAAAAAGCAGTGAATATTTTTAAATATAGTTATACCTACGGCCATTCGGTTATGCATTTGATAATGGGATTTCACGTACTCCTAAAACACGTGTCCCGAATTAACCCATATATTGTGCGTGAGGAATGATCCGATACAATATGATAATGTATGTGAGTTTTGACTAGGCCTGTATTCAGTGTTGGCAATTTTGAAAGAATATCACTTTGGTATAAGCACAGGCCAATATCAAAAACCCACGCTTTGCCACACTAACGTGACGCCCGGTACACACCAGTTTCAATAGCAAAAAAAAGTGATTACATTATCCCATAAGACTAACACAATGAGCACGTAAAAGTTGGAATAAACTCATTTAAAATGCAGGTGTCTTTTCTCGAAAAAACGCTGGGACCAGTCGATTTTTGATTTTAGTTGCCGTTTTACTGATGATTATTTCACGTATATAGACTGACCCAAAAACATGTTATGACAGTTCACTCTTTTTTAATGGAAACACCTTTTTTCATTTTTAAATTCTACGTAAAATTCAGAAGGTAATTTTATGTATCATGTCCTATATCTGAATTCAACTGTTTCCGAAAAACATTGTTGAAGCCTAAAAATATCAACTAAACTAAATACTTAAATTATGTAAATAAAATCTTGAATTGAGCCATACTGTTGAGACTGACAGTTGAATCATATCTTAAGTGACTTAGTAAAACTTATTACCATAATTTCTTTTTAATTGTCAATGGTCTCAATGAAAGAGTGCGAATAGAGATACTGATAATGATTGGTTATTGGAACAGGATGCGCACCGAAAAGGAAGTATCTTCATAGAGAGCCAATATACTAATCTACTGTCAGCAAGATAGAAAAACAATATCGTGATTTAGGTCACGTCAGGGATAATTATACGAAAGGTCGGTTTACGGTATCAGAAGATAAAAGCTGTTCAAGAAGATCACCATAACCCTAGCCCGCAGTATTGCTTTGGAAACTCAGATATGTCAGACATCAGTCCTAAAGTATTTAAAGGAAAATAAATGGCATCCTTACAAAGTCCAGTTGGTTCATGAACTAAATGACCACGACAGACGACTTGAATTTTGCAAGATACTCATGAATTTGTGCAATAACGATACACAGTTTTCAAAACGAATTGTATTTTCGGATGAGGCAACGTTTTGTCTCAATGGAGGTGTAAATAAGCAAAACTGTCGGTATTGGGATACTGAAAATCCCCGCTAGATAATGGAGTGTCATACCCAATATCCTCAAAAAGTTAATGTTTGGGTCGGCATTGTTGAAAACAAAATTTTGGGGGCCCTTTTCTTTGATGGGAACTTAAACGGCGACAGATATTTAGAATTTTTAGAAGATGACCTGGTACCATGTTATGCCACTTTATTCTCCGATCCAGATGATCCTGACACACCAAACGTTTTCTTATGGTATCAGCAAGTTGGAGCTCAGGCCATTACATTCGTCCTGTGCGCGAGTACCTCAATACGGTTTTCTCTGAACGATGGATTGGTCGACAGGCTCAATTTGAGTGGCCGGCAAGATTTCCAGATTTGAACCCTTTATATTATTTTCTGTGGGGTTATCTTAAGTGTAAGGTGTACGTTAACCGACCAACCAACATCGAAGACTTATAAAGACTAGGATAAGAGACGAAATGAGATTGATAGAACCTATCGTGAAGTTAATAACGTTTTACAGGAATTTCTATATCGTCTCGCATACTGCCAGGAAGTAGGCGGAGGTCATGTCCAACATTCTTATTTTTTATGGCATTTTACTACTTTTTTCTAAATTATGAAACATAAAATATATTCAGAATTTGACTTGGAATTTCAAAATTAAATAAAAAAAGTCAGCGATTATAACATGTTTTTGAGTCACCCTCATAAATACCTAAATAATAATCAGAAATAATCATCAGAAACGCGGCAACTAAAACCAAAGATCGACGGGTCCGAGCGTTTCTTCGAGCAGAAAACACCTGGATTTTAAATGAATTTATTCCAACCTTTACGCCCTCACTGTATGTGCATGTGTAAGAAAGTCACATTAAGCTATTACTTACACAAACAAAAATCTCTACCGCTATATGTATGGTTTAACTGTTGTTAAAATGAAATACCTGTTTTAAGATAACATAATCCTCCTTTCCATACTCATCAGATAATTGTTTTCTATTGCGAAATACTACTGTAAGTGTAATGAATGAGGAGTTTTTTATTCAGGGCCGCAAAAACTGGAAGCTTTATTTATATTTTTTATTTCTAAAATTTGTTGTTGTTGGATCTGGAATTCTGTCGATTGCAAAGCAAACTTATAATTGCAGTGTTATTGTAATAATAAAAATGCGGTTGATACCTTTTAAATAAACAGCCGGGCCTATTTTCTCGGGAAGTCTCATTAAGCACGTACTTATAACAATTATATATCTTTATCTTCAAAGCTTTGCGTCCTCACAGACTAATTACTGCCGTCCACATTATTCTCAATAAACGCGGAATTAATCATCAAAAAGACAATGGTCAGTTTTTGCATCCTCTAACGAATTGTCTCGTTATTAAAATCTTGACAACGTTCTCTGTGAACCGACGGCAATAGCGACGACGTCTGCTCTTCGGTAAACAAACAGATCAAAAAAAAAAGAAGCAAGCAAACAGAACGGAACGGAACAATTTATTATTAGTCAGATGCGCGACGACAAACTACGATTCTCTTCTATCTCTGACGGAAGTCGTTTGTGATTTGGATGTTCCTCCGAACGTTACAAGGCACAGACGAGTAATGGCGGGTACTACCACCACACGCATACGTAAATATACATACATACACTGGGTAAGGAGAATGTAACACTAGTTCTACCTTCCACCACTTAAGGTCTTTGATTCTCGCGGGATCTCTATCCTCGTAACACGGCGACGACGGGAAAAATTATTATATTTGAGTGCAGACATCATTAAATCCCACATCATCAGAATGTATTCTCAGTTGCACAATGCAATGCAATGAGCACGGAATTCAATTATCTTAGATGTCGCCGTAGCAGAGGAGGCATCGTAGCAGAGGAGGCAACGGTGGCAACCGCCACCGCGATGTCCGCCCACTACACAGCCACAGTTGTCATCACTCTTTCCAGATAGCGTCATTGTCTCACCCTTGCGTCATTTAGCACATCAAACTGTCGTTTGTTACTATCCTGCCGCCCTTTGTTGTGTAGCGGTGGTCGTTAACCGACTTTGGATTTTGATAATTTATTTCGCGTCATGATGTCGCACGCTATCAGTTTGCGTGTATGTATGTATGTGTGATTAGCTTTTTGTTCCATATAGAGAGAATCGATGCCTTTCCTGCTTTAATTGAATACTAATGTAATTTTTCATCCATACGTACTACTTGCTTTTTCTGAATGATGGTTTTCACACATTTTCATACAAGGAATCAACTAAAAGTCGAGTCAAGTCAAGTCAGTTCTACGTAAATAAATAAGTACGAATTATGTTTGTATAAATACAAATATCTTAATAGCAGAATTAGCTTGGACAGTAAGAGATCATGTCTTTTAGAACTAAAACAAGAAATACCGTTACCGCCTTAATGAGTGAAATACTCTAGATACGTACTTCATCCTTATCCTCAGTAGAACTCAGAAAGGAAAAAAGTGTTGGACGTGGTGAGTTGGAACACATGTTTTTTCACAAGATCACCAGTGGAATAACACTGGAATAACCTTGTAATATGCCACCAACAATAAGCAAATCACTCCCTCCATCCGCCAGTATTTTAATATAAACGGACCAAGCTGAAATGTACCTAAATTAATAATCTCCGTAACCATTTGTTATAAGCTTGTTTTCTTTATGTATTCAAAAGTAAAAACTGAATATGTAATAAAAAAACAAGACATCTCACCAGCTTCCTACAACAATTGCTCCATTTTTCAATAGGTTCTGTGTGGTCCTATAGGTAAAAAAATAAAAAAATACCCTTACTACCTCGATGAGTCAAGAACTCCTGAATACGTATTTCGGCAACTAAGTTGCCAACCTCAGCAGAATCTACGAAGGAAGACAATGTTAGACGTCCCACTGGGAGATTTGCACCACACAGAACACCACTTGAATAACACTCACTTTTACTATTTTAAGCCACCGTATCCTATTTTGTATTTTATGGTCCTATAAGGTTTGTTCGGACCTCCAGTTCGAGAATCATTCTCGAATTTTAAATTATCGGTGTGCTGCGCATGACAGTTCAAATTCAAGTTCTAAAATAGTTCTGATTAAATTAAAATTACCAGGCCATATTGCTTATAACCAAAATAATTAACCTTTACCTGTAATCCCTGTATTTTCGTACTGGTTTGTTATTTGAGTTTACATATTGTAGTTGTTTCTAGTTAATATATTTCATTATTATTTTTTATTTATTTATTTATTATACTTATTTATAATCAAAATATAAGTGACTAGAAATGAAAATGCAGAAAATACAAAATAAAAGGAAATAAACTAAATGGCGTACTTACAGGAATAATATTGGTGGCGAAACAAGAAAGAAGAACATGTCGAATCGACCCTCTCAGGCTCTAAAATATTTAAAATAAACAGCATAAAATAATGCACAATCGCAGATTATTAAATATAAGTTAAATATATGTGATTAAAATATCAAAGAAAGTATCTATTATTAACAACATTTATATACCTATTTTAAGATGTATCCATAACCTAAAAGGTGTGTATATGTATTTTATTGAATTGTGGCTTTGCTGTAGCTTTCCTACAATTATTTTACTATGAAAAGTTGTTTCCTTTTAACTCATCTACACACAAAAAAATGAAAAAAGCGATCAACGTATATTATAATAATTATAGATAGACTTTTTCTGAAATTAAAATAAAAACAGAGCCTAGTTTCTTACTTTTATATACGAATCTGTTTAACAGGTACTAGCACAATAGTAAACATATTGTTCTTCAACTTGTTGAACTAAAGTGAGTTTTCCATAATATGCAATTGCCATATTTATATATCTTAGCTCATAATATGTTCTTTATCAATTTACCGCCCATTAGATCATTATAAAAACTAAACAAACTAATCGACATGCTGTAGCATGTCCAATCCAATGATAATTCATAGTCTTTATGTATTAATTATAGATTATGTAATTACAACCTTAGAACCATTACTTCATTAGGAATCATAAATGAAAATTAATCCACATGCAATATGATTGAAGATGGATACTTTTAACCTATAATTTGACAATTATTGTTGAGAGTATATTCAAATAATATTATGAATGATGATGCACATGTCTTGAACTACTCGTAATTTAAAATGCTAGTTCTAACTGTCTGAACGGTGAATTAGAAATTCTAGAATTTCAAGTTCGTAAACTACGAGGTTCGAACAGTGAAAATTTCATTGTGCAAGCTCATCAACCAGAGAATCGTTCTGAACTGTAGGTTCGAACAAACCTATAGCATCTCTGTCTGGTTATTTTAAATAACTGAAGTACAACACACGATGAAACAATGGATTCGCGCACTGCTACATCATGATAGTGCACCATCGTATTGAGGACAAGTTATTGACTGGTTAAATCAACAATTTCCAATCAATAGATGGATTGGCCATGGAAGTCCAATACAGAGGCACACACGATCCCCGTATTTAAATCCGCTGGATTATTTTATCTAGGCAACCATGAAGTACCTTCTATACCAAGTATTAATAGCTGCCCGTTAACGGTTACTCCAAAGGATTCAAGTAGCGGCTGATCACATACGCAATCCAGGCGTGATTCACCTGCGACACGTCGATATAAAGGCTTGCATACGAGCCGAAGATGGACATTTGGAACAAATATTATAATTTTTGAAATCTAATCTTTCATTATGTTGTTTCCTTTCATGAACCATAAACCATATTATTTAAATCTGTAAGACGCTATAATTTTGAAACAAAAGATGATCGGAACTATGATATTATTTCTTCCGTTTTATTATTTGCTAAAATAGGCAAAATTCAATATAGCCATACTTTTGTGTCTTTTGAAAATCCGTAAATTTTTTAATTGCCTCGTATCTACAAACTAAAAATTCATTAAATGTTTACATTTTCCGAACCAGAAGTGCAACAGAAACATTCAGCAGGCGACAGTGTTTTGTCAAAAGCCCAGGTTTTTCGGTGGTTTAATTGATTTTCAAAAGGAAGAGGGTCGATGGAAGGCCTTCAACTGCAAGAACCGATGGCAATATCGACAAAATCCTCGATCTAGTGCGTTCAGATCATCGGTTGACGGTCAGAATGATCGGTGAACAGTTGAGTTTATCTCACACCACCGTTCACCAAGTTTTGACCAATGAATTGGGAATGAGAAAGATCTGCCCGAAAATAGTTCCAAAAAACGTTTCACGGGACCAAAGGACATCAGGAGAGAAAGGTGCTTTGACATTTTGGAATCGATTGAAAATAATGAAAGTATTTTGGAACGTGTTAATACTGGTACTGAGAGTTGGGTGTTCGAGTATGACCCCGAAACAAAACGCCAGAGCATGGAATGGCACACTTCAGGCTCTCCAAAGCCCAAGTAAGCAAGAATGAGCGAATCAAAGATCAAGGGCATGCTGATTTGTTTCTTTGATAGCCAGGGAATCGTTCACAATGAGCTCGTGCCCCAAGGTCAGACAGTTTATCAACATTTTTACCGAGACGTTCTGGAAAGACTCCGAAAAAGGGTGACGCAAACATCGAGAACGATTGGATCCTACATCATGACAATGCGCCTTGTCACACAGGAATTTCCATAAACGGTTTTTTGGCCAGTAAAACTAGTTCTTTGGCTCCGCAGCCTCCTTATTCATCTGACTTGAGTCCTTGTGACTTTTTCCTCTTCCCAAGATTGAAAATTCATCTGAAGGCGCATCACTTTGGGATACTGGAAAACATTCAAACGGCTGTAACCGGCCAGCTAAAGGCGATTCCAATATCCGAGTTGCAGCACCGCTATGAGGAATGGAAGAACCGTCTCCAATGCTGTGTGGCTTTCCAAGGGAGTTATTTTGAGGGAGGCAACATTCAATTGTAGTTATATTTAATTTACACACCTCGTATGTGGAATATCGCATAGCTTCCGTTTTAATCCTGCAATTTTTCTGCTAACTTTTATAACCAACAGGATGGTATGTGTATCTTAATAGAAATTGCACTGTTGAATAAGGCAGAAGGAAAGGAAAAACAGAATCGAAGTGATTGAAGTCTTCCTAAAGACTTTCTTTCTCATTGCGACCTCTTTTGTATAAATGGAACGCTGTAATTACTCTCACCCATAACAAATTTTATGATTTGACTCTCAATAAAATGAATTGCTTGCATCTCCTTTCGTCTTTTAGACAGGTTCAAAAATATACCCACAGTAAAATAAAACTGGTTATGATTGAATTATACGTTCGCAAACAATGCCTACAATATAAAATATATTTTCCCTTTCGATAATAAACACGCGCGTCGGAGGGGAGGGGTAGAGGGTTGAAAAAACACACGTCTGTCACAAACACAAATCGCCGTAATTTACAACCACGGAGACTGAGCTGGCAGCGCGCTGAGATTGCGACCTTCCGATATTTACGGGCCCGGCGAAGGCAATAAAACTTAAAAACGGGCACAATATTTAAAATTCCCGGCGTCCGACTACTAAATATTTTAAAGGGCAATTCAGTGGCTAATAAAACGAACAGTTTGTGAATTTACAACGATCGTATATCACCCGGACCTTAATCAATCACTAGAAAGCTCTGGTGTCGAGCTTTCGTACTCTCGAGCCCGAACACGGGGTAGGGTTCTATTCATATGTGGTCAAGCGAATGGCAGATATGGATGAATTAAAATTGTGTACGCCGAAAAAAATGTAAGGCAGGATGTTGCAATTAAAATTCGATTAAGGAAGGTAAATGCTATAGTGTGACGTTGATGATTAAGGACGTTAATATCCTTATATGTACTTATTTTTCTATCACTACTTACAGCTAATAATTAAAATTTTTAGTAAGTAGGGCTATAATGTTTTTTTTTAATATCCTTTAGTTGGGTGATACTACAAGAGTAATTTAATTCTTCCCTTCCTTTCAAACACCTACATCTTTTAGTAAACAGTCTCGGTACACGTTCCAGACACAATTTCATTAAATTTAACGTTGTTATAATCATGCGAATGAATTGTTCCACCACCAATGAAATTTCACCCGTCACGCCGTAAGGAATTTGTTAAATATTCATCGGTAGGTAGGCTTGCACGGAAACTAACATCCCTAAAGGGGTGTGTAGTAATTTCGCAATTAGCCTTCCCGGTGTTAAAGTGAACTGCTTAAACGTCTCAAGGAATAAAGGAAGAGAGAGATGCGTACAAAATTTTGTTAGTCATTTAACATATTACCAGATCCATTAAGCAATTACTAAACATTTACGAATATAACGCATCTCTGTACTTGCTACTTTTTACTCACTGCAGATGTTAAGGTTATGACTGTATTGTAAAGCCTTTTTGTATTGTTTTTTTTTCAGATTTTTATCCAGGAAACACGTACAACGGAAAAGATACATCTGCAAACTACAGCAATCTTTCGTGGCTTTCACATGTACGTATACGTTTCGTTCTTTTCTATGTACAACTGTAAGCAACACTATTTGGTTTAATTACTTATGGCAGTGGTCCCCAAAGCATGCGAAGCGACATCCTTGGGAGCTGCAAGTTCCTTACCAGGGACGCCACGCAATACACTTTTTTATGATCTAAAATGTGATTTATCTCTTTACCTAAAACTTCTTAAAAAATTATTGGCTACTTCTCAAAGTGTATACTGTTAGAATTTGACATAGGTGCCTTATCTGCATTCAAAAAAGGGGCCGAGGAATAAAAAAAGTTTGGGGACCACTGACTTAAGACGTATGAAGTATGAAGATATGTGGATGCGATTGGTAGTAATTTACTTTAGAACACACGGTCTAAACTTTTGTTTTTGTTGGTTTCTTTCTTTCTATTATTACAACTAATGTTATGAACAAATAAATTCCTTAATTAGATCTGAAGAAAACCGGTAGTCAATCTTTTGTTTGTGTAGTACGTATTTGTGTCTTGCACATGGACTTGAGAGGTCAAATGGGAATTTTTTTTTGCAAACTGTAATGAAATTATATACAAAAGAAGGTAAGGATCATTATATTTATGACACTTTCGTAAAAATAATGTATTCGTATAAAAATGTGGTGTTGTTTAAAATAATTCAATAGTAATTATTAGAAATGGCGAGTAACATATGGAGGGCTGATCCAATAATGGCTCGTTCACTAAAAGTTAAAGAAATAAGATATTTGGAATCTAGCTTTGCAATTGTATTTGTTTACGTAACACGATGGCTGATAGTAGAGCAGTACCTAAAATATTTGCAATTTGATTTAAGAAGTTTCATAATATATAAAAAGTGAAAAAGAAACAAGTTAAAAGAAATAAAGAATGTATACAATGGAAGGTAAACCATTTGATGTTAAAACATATTGGATAGCATTTAAATATAGAGAACACATTAAGCAGAAAATAAGAGCATTGATAGAAAATAAAATCAGAGGGAAAGTATAAACATTATATATAAATTAATGGTAATAGTAAGAATGATTTAATAGATATTCAAACAAACATAATAATAGGATAGCAAAAAATAAACAATTCTATAAATATTCAAGCACACTACAAAATTTCAGCAATATTCCATACAGAGCCGAAGGGGAAATTTAATTGTGAAATTTTGCAGATAAAATCCGAAAATTACAAAATTAAATTTGGGGAATGTAATGAATTAGACGAAAAGATTATATAGCACATGTCACAATTTTTAAGGGTATTTTTATATTTTAATAAATAGCAACCAAGTTCTAAGCTAAGTGCGCACAGTTAGACATAGTATTAGGTTTCTTATGGCTATTGTAGTAGTAAAAAATATTACATTTTCAGGACAATTACTATAAGTAATTCATTCATTAAAATTAAACGTGCACTCGCGACTACAATTATAGATACTCACAAAGAGAATCTATTACAAATAACACTGGTCAACAAAATTTCAGATTTATTTTGTCCCACGGGGTAAAGTGGGTGACTTGGTAGTACTTTTTACACTTATTTTATATCTGTATTCAGAATTTTTCTATCAGGCAGGGTTTCAGAGTGGGGGTATTTTTTGGGGTATTTGGGAAAATGATGTCATCCGCCGGGTTATAGATAACTCCTTCCACCTCGGCCGCTTGGTCCTATTGTGGA
>JARFOC010033425.1:0-27952 GCA_031763485.1 Osmoderma eremita
GAGTGCACGGACAAGGTCATCTACCACAAGGTTCCACAACAGTGGTGACAGAACGCCTCCTTGGGGACAGCCTCGGTTCACAAGCCCTCTAGTCTTTGTGTCTCCTACATTAACTGCTATTGCCCTCTGCCCTAGCATAAGACATAGCCAGCCCACCAGGGTCGGCTCAACCTCATGCTGAGCAAGGGCATTAACCATACAGTTGAGAGATGCTTTGTCAAAAGCACTCTCTATATCTAGGAATACACCCAGGGTGGACATCTTATTGCCCAATGATCTTTCGATCCGCCTCACCACAGAGTGGAAGGTAGAATCGGTAGATCTACCCGGGATGTATGCGTGTTGGTTTGGATGAAGTGGGTTTTGGAGCAACGCCACTTCTCTTATATGTCGGTCACATAGCCGTTCCAGTGTTTTCAAAAGAGAACTGGTCAGGCTTATGGGACGGAAAGATTTGGCCAGTGTATAGTCTATACGTCCTGGCTTAGGTCCTGGCTTACTACAAGTACTACAAGTTTCTCAATGCCGCTGATGTACTAATCCGCCGCCAAAAAATGTAACCACGAAGTTAACTGTTTGTCTGTGTCCATCATGAGTTTCTGTTTCTTTCCCTCTTAAAATAAAAACGCCTTCATTTTCGGAAAAAAATCACTTGGAGCTAATTTGGGGCTGTAGGCATATTAGAAAATTGCCAGCAGCGCAACATGAGGATGGCAAAGTGAACATAATATAGTTAAAATAGTATAGGAAAGTACATTACACCTAAAAGTTGTACCAAATGATGCTACTTCTTATTTTTTAGTCACCAAGGTGGGTATATATGTTAGTTACACATGGGGTTCTTGAAATGCAAAATCAACGTTTATTCTCCCAAGCAACAATGTTTTATTTAAATACGCATTAATTTAAAATAATTTTCGTAGTTTTCTATTTTTTGTCTCGATTGTTATCATTAAAGATTCGGTTTTTTTCTTCTAAATTTTAGAATGATACGTTCGTTATCTAACCAAATGCATCCGCACCAACGTGGGAGTAGTATCTATAAATATCCACCCTTTTCACGAATCTCATGCGTAATTCGACGCGATTCGCAGTACATGTTTCAAACGTCGGCAGCACTATTGAAAATTCTAAATAGAAGCATTCGTTACTGAGCTACGAGAGAAATCGATCGACGGCTGGGAAGCTTTTTTCCCACTATCTAAAATCGTATTCATTACCCTTTTTTGTTTTACAGCAAAACAGGTTCGATATTCTACGAGCGAGGTAAATTTTTAAAGATGTTCAGGTATGCGACAACGCAGCGGGAACCTGACGACAAATACAATAAAACTTCGACGGCCTGTTTTATTGCGGACGGTGAATTATTCCAAGCACAAGTCATTAATCACTGGCACCGGAGCGAAACCCGGTGTGACTGGCAATGGATATTTTGCTCTTTAGCAACTCACTAGTTTCAGATGGTGAAACTAGCAAAAAGCCTGACAAATTGCGTATATATTTCAGAGGCTGCGCGTAGTTACAATTAGACCACACTACGTAATGGATTAACGTTGTGAACAATTTATTTCAGCATAGCGTAATAATGGCATAATAGTATTCCATAGTTGAAGATGAATAGAAAAACAAATACAAATTGTGCGTGTTTTCTTTTGTCAATATTTTTGTATAACCAGAAAGTCACATAAGTGTTACATAATAGATGTGATTCTATTCTGAAATATTTTTGTCAGATACTCAGGTCGAAATACACAAAATGCGCTTACAAGCAGCATTTATTTTCAACAAAATAGTATTGTAGATGTCCTGGTTTAATGACTGACTGGGTTAAGGACCTCTTCGGACATATGACCCCATTGGTGGCGTAATTTTGCACATGTTATTCAATAGGGGTACTATGTTTTATGGATGTTTTAGTGCTTTCAGTAAAACAGAGTCGTTTGACTTAAGTCTCTGGAATAATTTCAGCCTCTTTTTGCACATACCTCGCATTTCTTCTACCCATGCACTATAATACCCATTTCCAAATCTTTGTAACCTGTACCAATCTGTACACGTACTTGACTGTTTGATCTTTATAGCCTCTCGGTAACTTTTTGGTTTCTCAAAGATTGCCTATCTTCTAGGATCTAACACCTCGCATTCACACAATATGTGATATGCAGCCCCCCTTCACACAGTTCGCAGTTTGGATACTCCTCTGTAGGTGTCCCGTAGGTGCCCTTTCAGTACACAATACCCCTTGTGGAGACTACAACAAGACCAAGATGATTGGTACTGAGGTTTAGTAGCGGGTCAGTATTTCTTTATTGATGGCCTCTTAATGAAGATTTTACGATGTCTTAGCCTTGTTATATTATTTTAATTTTATTTGTACACCCAGTGATCTGGTTTTCGTTTCCTTCCTTAAGTTTCTTTTTCCTGCCATTTTTTATGACTTGGCTTTCACCTGTAACCTTGGGTTTATCGGGATCTTCGCGGCGTGGAGAGTTTTGCTCCTTTCACGTTCCTGCTGCTATTCTCCATTGGGTTATCACCAGAAAATAGCTTTTTCTTATACTTTTACGGCAGTCCGAGCTGTTGCGGTCTTACCGCAAGGTTTAGCAATAAGATAACATACTTTTATTTTCATTTTCAAATTTTTTTTCTTATGTTTTGTTTATACAAATAATATAAAATAGTTTTGTATATACAATTAAGGGCCGGTTTTACAAACACAGTATAAAACTTTTATAACTCTATTCGTAGAATAAGATCGAGTTATGTGTTTTATTCAGCTGTTTCGGATCATTTTGCCCAGAGAGTATCCTTCGCAATTTCAAGGGAAGGTCCTAATGAAGTAAAAACGGAAAAAAGGTTTATTCCGTCAAATATTTTTGACATAATAAAAGCAGGACTGTTGTTGACTGATTGTTCTCGGGTGATTCGTGCGACGCATGTAGACAGGAGTTGCAATATATTTCTACAAATATTGCAAACTATTTTACAAAGATACTCTGTAAGAAAATATGTCACGAACGGAAATACAATGAAAAATATCTGACTTACTGACAGAATAAAAATGCTGTCTGGAATAAAACGGCAATTGTACGAAGCAATGTTGCAAAACAGAATTGAAGACACTATATATAGACTTTTGTAAATATTTAAAATATGAAGTCGAGCAATCAAAAAGGCTCACATATACTCGACATATAATGAGGTCAAAAAATGTAACGAAAGGAGCATGGGAAGTGGTAAGCGAGATCCAGGAGAAGGAAAAAAAAGAACCTTTTGATTTAAGGGAATTCTTATACACAAAAACTTATACACAAATATTAACAGATATGAATGAATATTTTATAGATGCAAACAATGTCACCCGAAAAAACAACAACATTCATGTGGAACCTATACACAGCACACCCCATAGATTTCTGCCATTCCCTACGGATATTGGAGAGGTTATAAGTGCAATAAATAGTCTTAATAACACCACAGCGATGGGATCGGGTTATATACCAAGGTTTTATAGCCCTGCTTTGGAGGTCTAGCAGTCCCGTTAGCGCATCTTGTCAATCTCTCATTTGAGACGGGAGTTCTTCCGGACCAACTGTGAGTTTCGCTGGTAAAGCTAATATATAAGAAGGGTAACAAGTACTACAGTAACAAAACTACAGGCCAATATCGATAATTGCAAATATTGCAAAAATATTTGAGAAGCTTGTATATAAAAGAATAACAAGCTTTATGGAGAAATGTGGCATTTTTACTTGTTTTCATAAGGAAGAGATCAACGACGCGCGCCATGTTCCAACTTCTCGAGGAGGTCTTGAGAGTTGCGAGTTCACGGAGAGTACATTTATGGACTTGTCAAAAACCTTTGACCGTGTACATCACTTGGTGTTATTGGAAGGATTAGAGATTATTGGAATTAGAGGACTGCCCCTTAACTGGATTGTTTCATATTTAACCAATCGGCGACAGTGTGTTGTGGGATTTGACGAGTCCGGAAATAAAGTGACATCGAAATGGAGAATCGTGTCGCATGGGGTTACCCAAGGCTCCATTCTTAGTCCCTTGCTTTATTTATTGTATATTAATGATCTACCGGAAGTAGTGCGTGATATTATGATTTTATTTGCGGATTAACTATGATAACGCGAAGAAGAAACTACTCGAACTTGGAAAATGACTTGAACCATAATTTATCAGTTATACAGAATTGGTTTGTATATCACAATCTCAAATTGAATACTAACAAATCCAAATTGTTAAATTTCATAAACAGCGGGCAAACAATTAATGTTAAACATAATGAGGATACTCTCACCTGTTCGGATAGTGCGCTTTTCCTGAGTTGGAGACTGGATCCTGGACTGTCGTGGAGACCTCACGTTGAATACGTAGCTGGGAAATTGTGCAGTGCCAGTCATCTGTTGAGGGTCATCTCCCGTAGTGTCAATTTGGAGGTTGCAGTGACTGCCCATTATGCAAATGTTTTTTGCTCATCTGAGATATGGTGTTATTTTCTGGGGTAATTCGGTTGACGCTGGGAGGATCTTCGTACTACAAAAGGCCTGCCTAAGATCTATTTTTAATATTAATCGGCGTGATACATGCAAGGATATTTTTCGAGGTGCTGCATTACTTACCTTGCCTTCCATATACATATGTACTTGAGTGTGCAGTGTTTGTTAAATCTAACTATCGTGATTTGTTTGAGAAATAGGAACTAGTGCACAGTCACAAACAAGAGCAATAGCAAATGGTATTTTGCTTCCACGAGCTACATATTTGACGAAAATACAAAAGTCTGCTCTATATCAATGTATAAAAATTTATAATTACTTACCAGACACACTAAAATCTTTGCCACTCGCAAGATTTAAAGCGACATTAAAATCTCACCTAATAGAGCAGACTTTGTATAAATATGAAGAATTTTTTTCACTAAGTTTTGATTACCGTTTTATTTTAATTCGTTTGTGGTTGTTCCATTTATATGTATACCTATTATTTTTATATTTCATTATACAATGAATTATGGATGTGTTCTATACAATGTTTTGTACAAAGAACTAATATATATATATATATTCTATTCTATTCTATTCTACAATTCTAAAATTTAAGTTAAACACTAGAATGAAGAGAGGTTTTCTTATACCACGCTTAGGCGCCCTATAAACACAGATGTGAAGTTAATCTACCGTTTTAATTAATGGGAGTACTAATGTACAGTCAACTGCAACCATAATGTCGTGCGTCTGACAGGAGTGTAACTGACTACAACTATGACATTACTAAGACATTACCTATATAACGTAAAGCGGTCAGTTACACTCCCGTCAGACGCACTACATTATGGTTGGAGCTGATAGTACCGTACTACTGCTAACTACGATCACAGTTACGTAAAAAAAACTGAAAATCATTAAAAATTAATACAGATTTTGTTGACGTTTTCCATGTGTGATGGAAAAATCCTGATATATTCGGCAACAGGAAGGGATTTTCCTGGAATGTGCAAACTGTGTGTAACTTAGATTTGAAAATCCAAGATATTGTAGCCAGGCGACGGCGATCAAACTAAAATCAAACCATCTATAAAAACAGACATTAGATTAAAGCACTCATCATCAATTCCGTGTTGTTAGGGGATAGTGGTTACGGGTTAACAAACAAATTATTTAACCGTAAAAATGCCATTATCGGCACATGGTTTATTGCTGGAATCACCATACTAGCAAAAGCAATGAAAGGAGTACAAGCATCAAAGACGGACTCGAGTTTCTGCCTACCAGGCGTCATCAGCGTCTCTCCGAATGCTAAACCCACTTTCATTGCTAATGCGCCTCGAAGTTATTGCGAAATGTTCTAGCCACTTGCCTGCGTCACGACATACCCCATCTAGGGGACACCGGTCAAACACACAAGTCACCGAGGCAAATGCAATAGCGCCAGCAATGCAGTACACTTCATCTAGCTCGGACAGTGCATGGACTGTCATTCCCGCCAGAAGGACTGCGTATGTTGTTGTTAAGAAACATCAAAAATGCCAAAAAAAATTATTTGTTAATCTTCCTATGCAACCCTCGGATTGATGTTGAATATTTGTACAACGAATCGAAGTTGTTACGCTCAGCGTCTAAATAAACGAACCTTATCGTAAAATATTTACAAGGACGAAAAGACGCAATCGTTCATACAGGCATCTCCCATAGCAGGTTCCTTTACTGCATCTATTAGCAACTGCCAAAGCACTGATTATAGTATTTTTAAACATGAATCACTTTTATACTAAAGAGTTTTGCAATGTAAAAGTCCATGCCGCTTTTCTTTAGACCTCTTTCTAATCAGCAATAACTAAGATAAAATAAAACGTTTCACCTATATATACATTCCCCCAATAAAAATATATCGGAAATAATTTCAACGCTTTTAATAGAGGTTTTAAAATACTAATTAAAATTTACGACATTTAATTTCTTTTTTTGATTTCAACAGTTTATCAGTTCATCCGATTCGCTGCCGCATTTTGTCGCAATCACCATCCGTTTAGCGCGAGCTGTTAAAATTTATTTCTCTAATAACGGTGTCCCCATATGTTCATCATATTTGTGCAGTTATGTATGTATGTTGCGTTAGTTTAACGTTTAATGCCAGAACGAATGGCACTGCTTTTAAACTGGTAATAGTGCGTTATAATTTGTGTTAATAAATGTATGGGTACTTATAGTCAATGTGTTTTTTGAACAGGGAATCTCGAAATGAGTACCGTTTCATAGGTGGTAGAATAACATTTTGTACTGAAAGACAGGTGTATAGCAAATATTAAAACGACGCAGTAGCATAATTTATAACCGGTGCGTAAATATTTTCTATTGCATTCATAATGTATAGTTAGCATTGAAGGCGTCTGGCCAATAACACTTGTCAATAAAATTTCAGATTGTCCCACGAGGTAGAGTGTGTAAATTTGGTAGTTCTTTTTACACTTATTTCATATCTGTTCTCAGAATTTTTCTATCAGGCAGGGTTTCAAAGTGACAGAGCAATGAAATTTTGTGAAAGTATATATTATAATATGTGTATAAATCATGAAAAAGTGACGTACAAAGGCATACATTTACTTCTAAATTGTGCTGATATCTGACTTTCGGCTGTACTTTGCATCTGAAACACCTCTCTTCAGCGTCCAGCAATAGTCTGCCAACATGCAGGACTCCATTTGCCTTGGTATCATCAGCACTTTCACCGTCTCTTAGTGTCATGTTTTGTGGAGGTTTAGGCACAGGTAATTCCGGACTGTGAGGTACTGGTCTCAGCGCAGATGGAATTTTACAGTATGTTTGGATTTAGAAGTCATATCACTTATATTTGTTAGACAAAAATAATGAGAGATGTGGAAGACCGTTTTTGATATTTAAATGTCAATTTGTCGCAAATGTAGCAAAAAGAGTTCGGGTGGTTTGCACATTTCCTTGGCATTTTTACAGATGATTAAACGTTCGCGGTTTCACTACACTAGCTTGAACGCACCACAACGCAACACCCTTTAAAACGTTAACAACGTCAGCGTATATGTTCATTCAACGTCAAGACATATCTATGCATGCATATTTTAGGTGGGTAAGGGAATATCCTGGAACAAAAAAACTAAGGGTGATGGAGAAATTCTGAAAACATAATTGATTTCAGCATACAAAGGCATATGGGAACAAAAATCTTGTTAAGCAGTGTAACTTGTTGGTGGTGATTATGATTTAGGTGTCTGAGAGGTAGACGGCGCTACACTTTTAATCACAGATGGATTTGTGAGGTTGGTGTATCTCCTTTAAAACGTGAAATTTAATACGATATTCGTTCTTTTAAATGGGTGTAAATCTTCTCTTTTACTAAAGACTTATGTGGACAAGATTGGTATAAGTGAGCTTACCTTCTCGTCGTTCGCGCTGTATAATGAAATACATATTTTTCAAAAATTCTAAAAACAGAAGGGGACAGAACGAGGGGAAATGCGAGGTACAAAGAAATTCATTTTGGAAAGAAGTGAATAACAATCAATTATGCCATGGATTATCTTCCACAATGACTTAGCCGCCTGTGACTTCCGTCTACTTTCAAGTGACGTCACACCATGCCTTGTTAGAAGCGACACACCTACCGAAATTCATTAAAAACATACTGAAGACTTACGGAGAAGGCGTTACGAGTCGAAAACAAGTTAGTGTTTGGTGTAAACAGTTCAAAAGTGGACGCACAGCTCTGAACGACGATCCCGAAGGTGTGCGAGCAAAACTCATCAACAACGAAAACGGATGAGGATCCTGACCTGGCTCCTCCTGATTTTCATTTATTTGGGCCGCTGATACCTCATTTGTTGGGTAAAAGGTCTGAAGACGACGACGAAGTTCAAGAGTAGGTGCGGCAGTATTTTACAAATTTTGATCGCACCTTTTACGAAGAGGGTTTACAAAGGCTTATGCTTGGCTGGGATAAGTGCCTTACCATTGGCGGCGATTATTTTGTGTGTTTGATTTGTATAAATAAAGTAGTCTGTCTGTAATTCAGAAATGTACCTAGTAACCGGAGATCCCTCTTATTACAAAGTTTGGTACAAATACTTAGAATGTACAAGATTTTTTCCTCAGTGGGAAAGAACGAAAATGTATTTGTAATAAACGATTTTATACCAAATTGGAGATACGACAGCGCCTGCTTAGGGCAAAAACATCAAGTAAGGGAGCATGCAACATACAAGTTAGTATATTAAATATAGGGGTTTTAATAAATTTCAATAACCCGCTTTTACATATATCACAAGAGTTTCTAATGTGGCAAATTCGTTAAGACTAATTTGCAAAATCGATTACTTCTATGCAATACAGAACTTTTGGTTCTTGCAATTATAATTTCTCTAGATGTTAACGCGATAACACACAAACCTTTTGGAATGTAAATAGTAATTTCCTCTACAAACTTAGGTGTTTAAACCAATACAATTTTACTTCTCCCCCGAGATCTAACACTTCAAATATAACTGAAAGGAATTGAATCACACTAACAACTCGGAACGTAGCGTTTATTCTTCGGATCTGTTCACCTGGATTTTTATTGTTTGTGATCAGAAATTCGAGATCAGCGCCGTTCTGCTATAGAAATCAATTCAATCCAAGGTTATGGGAAATAAGCACGCCTAGCGCATCGTTATCTGCAATATTCTGCAGTACTTACGATAAAGTTTTACGAGCATAGCAACTTTTTACGAACTAAATTTCTGTGCATCCACTAAAACGAAAACTGCTTTAACGTACTTTAGATATCTGTGTGTCTGCAAAAGGCGATACAGATTTATTTTAAATAAAAGCAAAGATAATATTTTATAATTGCTTTGATAGTAAAAATCAAAATAATGAAATTCCGAGATTTATATATAGCCCAATTATGAGTCGGTTTCAGAAATTGTACCATGTCATCATCAGAAAAAGTTAAAATACACTAGGAAATATTATTACTTTTGTTTTAATATTTATTTCCTATAAAATGATAACATTTTGGAAATCCTCATAAGTAACAGAGATTCTATCCATGGAAGCCTTCTTCAACACCTGCCTTGTAATCCTATTGCAACAAAAAGATATTAAATTACAGCATGTTAAAGGTTTTTAATCACAAAGATGCTTATTTCATTCTCAGCCTTTAAAATTTTTTATTAGGATCAAATTTTGCCAAGATTTCGTAATTAAGGTTAATTTACTCTGGTTTATCTACATTTATCAACAGTCAAGTAAACACTTTGAGGTCGAAAAAATCCAATTTTTGCTTTATAAAATAAGTATACTAAAATATATAAGCAGGATCTCAGAAATTAATTGAAAAAAATAATATGTAGCAGCTCTAACAGTAAGCTACCGAAAGGTCTTAATACATATGAGGCTGTAGGCATGTACGAGAAAAAAATACATGTACACATTCAAAAATAAAAACAAAGTAAATAAAAAGAGCTATCAAGGAATAACATCAAGTAGCACCCAGATTTGAGTTTATCACGGGAAAAGTGCTACAAGAGTTATTATTAAAACCTCTTAAATTAATAGCATTCAGTCGCAATGCTATACTAAGAACAACTACTTCCTCGCTACATGGAAAATAGCCCAAATTATCATAACTGCTAAGCAGGGCAAAACCCCAGAAAAGTAATATCACATATGCCCATAAGCTTGTACCATCCAAGGTATTTGAAAAAATTGATGTGATGAGGCTAAAACAAATATTGAAGAATACAAACACCGATTTGGCTTCCGGAATAACCACTGAATCATTGAACAGGTTAACAAGCTGGTAAGCAAAATCAATAAGGAATTGAACGTGCCAAGTTGAACATCTTACAGGCATTCGATAAGGCTTGGCACCGAGGCCTGTATTAGAACTTAGAAATACGTCTCTCGCATCCAAATGACAGATACATTCTGGTAAAACAGAGACAAGAACATGTAGATTCAGACTCTATCCAATTCGGCATTCCAATGTATCTAGTACCTCCTATACATATTAGATCTACTAGCGAGTCTCGTCGCTGCTAGGTTTGATGTGTATATGAGATACTAGGTAGACCGTAGTACTCTGCGCTGGTTTGGATACAATTGTGGTCACGTTTGCTGCTGATCCTCGCATCGCGTACTGAACCTATATTGCCATCAAGGAGATTGCAGGACAACATTACCAAGATCGAAGACTGTCTCAAAAAAATAGCGTATGAAGACCAATGAATTCAAGTCTACCCATATTACATGTACTACACATGCGGGCCCTTGTGCGCATGTGAAGCTGAATAATTTCCAACTACCAGAAGCCGAGAATGCCAAATGGATTTATGCATTTATACCCCCGACAACGCGGCAAAACACAAAGCGCAAACAGTTCAGACTCATTTTATAATTGTACAGTATCATTGGCGGTAAGTCATAACTATCAGTAGAGAACAAAATCCTTTTCTACAAAGCCATTTTTAAGCCAGTCTGGCATCACGGCATTCAACGATGGGTTACAGCCATGAAGACCAAAATCGCCATCCTCCAACGCCTCCGGAGTAAGATGCTGCGAGTAGCCGCGGATGGACCCTGCTACTTCCCAAACGAGGTCATCCAGCATGATATGCCTCTACCTTCAGTGAGTGAACTGATTTACCATTTAGCACAAAGCACACTAGAGTTATACGTCACCCAAATGTACTAGTTCAGCAATTTCATATGCGAGACAACATGGTACTATGCCGATTAAAACGTCATCACCATGCTGATTAAATGAAAGATTCAAATAAGTGTATTTATTATCTTTACAAGCACGTTGATACATGAGTTAAGTTAAATAACTAAGGTGATCACCCGAACGCCGGCTTGTTCTCACTATGAGTCTTAAAAACAATGTCATTGACTAGCGCCGGACCTGTACATACCACCGTTATATGAGAATTACAACGCAACGGGTTTTATCGCTAACGTGGGCGCACGATATTTTAAATATGCCTAATTAGGCTTACATTAATCATATTTGAAAATGTAATTCATTAACGAATTTACAATTGCGTAGGTTGTGCTATTTCTATATAAATATTCCAGTGATCCTGGTTTACTCACATCTGTGATTTGATCCCAATTTGGTTTGATTGCTACCTCTAGGCAGAGGAAGGTTTTTACCTTCCTTGACACTGAGATCTTGGGGCACATTGTATTACTCTGTACTACTCTGGTTTTCTCACTATTTGAACAGACCTACCTCCCTAACAAGGTTAATAGAAGCCTTATTCAGAGAACAATGTATAAAATACGTCACAATAGAAAAAGTAAATGGAGCTACAGTAAATAACTAATTAAATCGTCTTTTACAAAAGGAAAATTCTAAACAGTTATATCTAAACAGTATATCCTAAATAAGACGAGCTACAGTTCACTAGTATAGGAAAAAATTCTGAAACCGGGTTAAAAACAATGTATTTGTAGTCATGATTTTAAAGTTTTTTTTGAATCTTTTTAAACTAAGAGTTTTCCAACTGTGGGGTAACCGATTATATATTTTTACACCTAGACTATCTGGGCTTTGAGTAGTTGATTTTGAGCCCATGTCTCATCAAATGAATTTGCGGATTATTGGTTTAGTAGTATGATCGCCAAAGATCTTTTCTGGTATCCCCCGTTGTGAGTCTATTGCATGTCCACATAGAGGTTGTCTTTCGCCAAGTATTGAAGGTCTTGAGGCGGTCCCATACCAACATGGAAGTCATAAGATACCAGTGCTTTTAAAGCCGCTTGACTGTCCATGAGAATGCAAAACAGTTTGATTTGTGAATCCTGTTGTAGACAATCCCTAGCACCGAGTTGCACAGATTTCAGTTTGAATCACGGAAGTATACTTCCCCAGGGTTACGCGTAGTTACCCTCTAGGCTCGCCCCGCATACGCCCGCTCCTGAAGTTGATCCGTTTGTGTGCCAAATATTGGTTTGCTGCGATATTCGTTTCAGCCTTTCCATCGTCCACTGTCTGTCATGATTTGGAGGGGTTTGTTGCAGGAGAGTTTAGGGATCATCGAATCGCAGCTCATATCTAGTATGGGATTTGCAATAATCCATGTTATTTTGGTATATCCTAGGTTATTTCCAGGTTCCCCATTTCTCAAACATCAGCCTATATGCTCCTAATGTTGCCTCCTAAAACTATCAAGGGGTAGATTTAGCATGGTCTCCATGTCTGCAGTCGGTATGTTTTTTATTGCAACTGTAATATAGAGGTATGCCGGTCTCTGAACTGTTGAGTGTTGGTCTTTTGTTTGCCTCTGGTTTGGCTTTGCAAATTAGGCAGCCATAGGTAATCATGAGTCTCACCACTGCCGTAAAACCTGTGTGTCATATACAATTTCAATCCTCATGATATTCCTATTATTCTACCACTCATAATGAAAGCGATTTTTTTTAATTTATGGCTTTCTCACCTCAACTTACCCACGGCCTATCTAAAAAAAATAGCAAACTAGAACTAGTTACAATGAATTCATTATTGCACACGTTTAGAATATTGTCAAATAATAGGTAACTATGGGGTATGATAAAATCTAAGAGCTTGGCTACAGACGTTTTTAGCAGTTTTATGCTTTCTATAAGTTTGGCCATTACCGGGTAATTTGGCAGTTTTTATATCAAACTCAGTCTATATTTGAAATGAACTTCCGTTGGCTTTTATATATTCTTTACATCTGAATCGCAAGAATAATATGTATTGATTTTCTCACAAGGTGTTTAATTTAATTCGGTCCGCTTTACTCAAAATAGAGTTTCAAGCGACTCGAACTAATAATCATTATCTTTTATTTGTAAAGTTTTGTTTCATTTTTATTCCTAAGAAGTTCCCCTTTTACTGACAAATGTATACGGAAACCTTCTTATTTTATTTGCAAAGTTGCTTCGTTTCTTTGGATTCTCGAGTGGTGTTTTGTATTCTAACATGGACGAAAAGTGTTTATACACAAAGTTGTTTCGACACGAAAGGAATTCCGGGTAATAAGAAGAAACTGTTCTAAGTTTGAAATTTGAAGGACCTTTAAAAAAAATGAGGGTTATATTCGGGAATATATATAGCTGCATATGTACATATATTGATTTGGTATTGTATATGTTGATAAAATTCTTGCTGTCAGCTTTATAAATTAATTTACACAATCATAATTTTTGATCCATATTTTGTGAAATTTAGTAACTTGTATTTAAATACGGTGTATAAGAAACGCAGATAAATCTTCATGAAGAGGAGTCCAGAAGAGGATGATTTTGGGGATATGAAACATTTTGCGTTTACACCATTTTTTATTACTTACAACAAACAAACAATGTAACTTATCAACAAATAAAGGCACGAAGTCAAATGAGTTGTTGTGACCGTTCTCAATTTAACGGCAACCAAGACTTCCCTTCTGCAAAGATCTTCGAACTCTTTCGAAATCCCCTACATTGGCTGGGGGCATCTTTAATCTGTTCGTTGCTGCAGCTTCTGGGGTCATTTACACAGGCAACGTACGCTAAAGTGTAAAAAGAAATCAAGGTGGTTTGAATCACTCTTGCAGGCCATGATGCAGGGCCACTTTCTACCCATCTTCTTCCAAAAGTTCCAAATGCTTTTTAACGGCAAGCTAACAATGCGACCAGCACCATCATGCTGAAAATATACTACATTTGTTGTTTTTTGCTCAAAGAAATGTCGTCTAAAAAATTACCCAGCACAAACAATAAGCTGTAGGTATAACAGAACATCTATCAACTACTATGAGAAAATCAAATTTGCCAATGAAAAAAAAAGATAAGCAAGAAGATGCACAAATGCCACAATAAGAAAAAATCCTCCAAAACCATCCATTTCCGGATCCAATTTCATTAAGACTTTTCTCCATATTTTGGACGATACTAACCCCACAAGAAGTTTCTGGCACATTTTGTTTAACACCCTGTAGATACAGTCAGGCACAATACTATTGTAACTTTCTCGCGACAACTTTCCTGCAAATTGTTTGATAACGAATAGAAAGTTATGTAAATTTGAAAAATCTTAATTCAGAATTCAATTAACTGGGCTCTTGTAAAATTGGCATCCTGCGAAAGCCGAACGCGAAATGTTCCAATATTGCGGTGAAGCGTTCTTTAAATATTTACACCCATCGAAACGTGTTTAACTGACCCAGACACTTTCTTTTGATGTTATTGTGGACACGGTATACAAGTAAACTGCCGATAAAATAACTAACTGAAGGTGCTTTCGTAAAATTCTCTCAGGGGAAACGAATTTTCGAATGAGGCTGGCTGCGTTAAGTCCCAAAGAGCGAAGTTCGAAAGGTAATTGGAATTGTAAACGCCAAACATAAAGGGGAAGAGAAGGAAAAGTCGAACAAAAGCGTGGAATAAATGAAAATATGCTACATAATTACTACACTGAGAGAAGAAGATGAGATGTTTCATTCAAACAAATTTGGTTATTGACCGAATTAAAATGAAATTGTTGAAAGGAAACATAAACATATCCTTTAAACCCTTGAATTCTATTACAGTACAGTTGAGGTTAAGGTAAGTTTTGGTTAATTAACCAAATTTTTGTCAGCCCAACATATCCCCTTTTCCCGCTTTTCTGATGTAATAAATACTACGATCGAGAAACAAATTATGTGAGTTTAAACCCTCAAAGAGGTACTAATGTTTTCAGTAAGAAACGTTAGAAAAAAGACAATGATGATTTATGGCCAAGTTGGATACACCACACAAAGAAAAACAAAAAAATACGTGTTTTGTTAATACGTGAATTAGTAATAAATAAGTACAATAGCAAATTAGAAATAAGCATAAACAGAAAAGAAACCAGCACAGAGAGATTCATAATGACGATTTGACGCATTGTGAATAACATAAGACGTTAGCGATTATCTTCCTCCTGCATAGATGAATTAACCTTTTAAGTGTTGAATTTTAGTTGAAATATATTTTCTATTTACGTCTGCGTAACTATCCCTTCGTGTATTCTTCAAGCACTAATATATAAATACAATGAGCTACATAGGTACTAAATATTTGAATTCAATTCGTATGCATAAATAAAAAGCTCAGGCTCTCCACCGCATAGTGCCTTAGAGGCGCTACGTGGGCCATTACGTTACTAGAAAGTTTACGCGAAATCCATAAGGTTGCAGCTTGCTCTCCTTTTTCATCTTGTAAATCCATGTGCTGTGAATGCATATGTATTATTGATAACCATAATACTCCCAACAATGTGATCAAAGGAAGAAACTTTCGCAAATTATAAATAAGAAACCCATTAAAACCATATCGCATAGATCGTTTAGTTTATATTAACTGATACTACTTTTTATTGTTAATTATGTAGGAAGTCTGTTAATTGTTTTGAACAGTGTATATACACAGAAAGGAATATTGTTCAAAATTTAAAATAACATTGTTTTATTGTGTAATCAACAGAGTTGGGTGCTCGAGTATGACCTGAAACAAAGCGCCAGAGCATGGATTGGTGCACTTCAGGCTCTCCAAAGCCCAAGAAAGCAAGAATGAGCAAATCGCAGATCAAGAGCATGCTGATTTGTATCTCTGATAGGGAATCGTTCACAAAGAGTTCGTGCCTCGAGGTCAGACAGTTAATCAACATTCTTACCGAGAGGTTCTCGAAAAACTCCGAAAATGGGTCATGCGAGTGTGACCAAACATCAAGAACGGTTGAATCCTGCATCATGACAATGCGCCTTGTCACACAGCAATTTCCATAAACGGTTATTTACCCAGTAAAAATATTTCTGTGGCTCCTCAGTCTCCTTATTCATCTGACTTGAGTCCTTGTGACTTTTTCCTCTTCATAACATTGGAAATTCATTTTGAGACACTCGAGAACATTCAAACGGCTGTAACCGACCAACTAAAGGCGATTCCAATATCCGAGCTCCAGCACTTCTGTGAGGAATAGAAGAACCGACTCCAACGCTGTGTGGCTTCCCAAGGGAGTTATTTTGAGGGAGACAACGTTCAATTGTAATTATATTCAAATAAAGATATTTACAAATATCACATCTCGTATAATGTAAAGCTTTTCTTTGTTGACTAGTATGTGTGGTTAATAAATGTACAAATTAACAGAATGTAGAAGTTAACAGAAATGTTAATGTTACTTTACCATCCTCCTCACACACCAGATAACTTATTTTTAGAATATATTTTATTGACACCAATATTGATTTAGAGGAAATATTATATTGGCTGGCGATTTTAATATAGATTACAGTAAGGATACATTTTATTGTAAAAAAATTAATGATCTGAATTATAAATACACAAAATCACTAACCAGATTCTAGTGAAAGCACAGTTCCTTCAGAACGTTACAAAAAATATCTAGCACTCTACAAACCTTATCTAAAAAAAAAAATGTGAAATGAGATAATAGTATAAAATATATAATACATAATGCATAGGGCATAATACCTAGTAATAAAAAATACTAGCGAAAGTTTGATTTGGAAGTATTCACCATACGAACACCTGCGAACGCGAGTGTGCATGGTTTTCGTGCCTGTTCATGCGATTTACGCAATGAGGTAGAAATACCTTCTAATTGTAGTTGTTCGGGATAATGCACTAACATTGTTTTTAAACTAGTGCATAAATTGTAACTAAATCTGATACAATTTTCTAATACTTAATCAATTACAAATCTTGCGTACCGTATTTATTCTAATTGGACCGCCGCATTCTGATAGACACCGCAAGAACATAATGCCGAATGAAATAAACGCCGCACTCTAATAAACACGGAATCTTTATGGGAAGTGCACACAATCAATGTTGTTAGGAGAATCCCCGTTAACCACATTCAGATTGAATTCCGGATGTGATACTAAAACGAAGTCGTTTTGTATAAAAACTAAGTTGTAATACAAGTATTTTGAGATGAATAGCAAAGAAATAGAACTGAGGATTTGGTTTGATTCGAAATAAACGCCGCACTCTAATAAATGCCGCACCTCTTGCAAACACCGCAAAGATAGATGCCCTAAATGATTAACCCTAAATGATTATTAGAATAAATACGGTATTTAGAACCTAGAAATTGTTGCCGTGCCTATTTAATTTGTTAGCAAAAGTATGTAATGGAACGGTACAATTAAAAGATTTTTAATCGATATATTTAAATACCGTATAGAAATTATATATGGAACATATATAATAATGGAAGTATACGGGATAATAAATTATATAGAACTGCACGACTTGAGAAGCTGAGGTGCCAAGTAGAGGTGGAGTACTTATGTTATTTTAATTCAATAAACCATTTTGGAAGCTCATTGAAATTAAATTAAGTTTCTATTTTGATTAAATGATGGGATCCTATTTAAATTCATTGCAATAGTACCGTTACAAGTATTACAATTGCGTCAATTCTCGCAACAATGTTTCTATGTACTAGTCATAAGATACGTAAATCGTTTCATTTTTCGACAAATGAAATGTGGAGAATAGTAAGATAAGTATATGATAGGATTTTGAGGAATTATTATATTTATATTTAGTTTTTGATTTATGCTCTTGACACAAATCAATGATTACAAACAGTTGCAAAACTTGCTTTCATCAGTTATATTACAGACACAAAACAAATATGTATATTTATTTACATTTCATTCCAATTTTGGCGTATATATGATTCTAGTATTAATCATTTATTTAATAAATAGCTCTCTTTAGCCCAATATATTAAATATCTGATTAAACCGCGGAAAAAAATATTCTTTTAAGAACCCGAATGAAAACAAAATAGATCGATTTGAAATTTCAAACAAAAAAAACATCCTTTCAAATATTTCCCCCAATGCCATAGTAATTGTATTGTACATTAAATTTCGTTCTATACAGCACGGAACATTAACCGCAAACGTAGGAGTAAATTTGTAATAAATTTTCTAAAGGCCATATACAGCAGGCTCTGAATGTTATGTGCGCAGCTTGCTTAAACATTAAAGGTTACATCAGGAAGATATACGGTTGTGTTTTGCCAAGTATATTAACTCTACAAATAATGTGTAACTCTGGTTAAAACAGTGCACGATTCAGTATCAATTGTTCCGCACCCCTAAATGGAATACTGACACTAACTGATAGTGTTTAACTTAAAGTTAGTCAGAATACGTACGTATATACATATGCATATATGTATATGCTTTATATACTTGTGTGAGGTTTCCATCACTGTCTTTTCTATTGTCTATTATCGCCGTGAATGTAAATATAAATTAGGCTTCAGGCTTTTCATATATAGCGTTTGTTCAGTAAGTTTATTCACAGATTGCTAACATCCAATGACTACATCGAAGACTGAGACACATGATTAATGATGACTTGCTAAAAATGTGCAGTGGCGTAGTAGACGGACTTGAATTCAATGGAAAAATGGATGAAGATGGTTGTTTTACGTGTCGCAAAGGAAAGCAAGCGGAAAAACCGTTTGAAAGCAAAGGGTCGAGAGCTGATGAACTTTTACGCATAATACACAGTGATTTATGTGGGCATATGGAGAATAGTTCCGTGGGAGGTGCAAGCTACTTTTTACTTTTTCTAGATGACTTTAACCGCATCGTATTTCTTTATATTTTTAAATCAAAATGTGATGTTTCTCAATGTCTCCATAAGTTTAAAGCAATGGTAGAAAATTAGCTGGACCGAAAAATGAAAATTTTAATAACTGATTACGGTGCCGAATATTGCAATACTGAATTTGAAAATTATTTAAACACATGCGGAGTAATAAATCAAAAAATCAACCCGTATACGCCCGAACAAAATCGCCTTGTAAAAAGGATTAACCGAGGATAACTCTGAAGAAAAGAATTTTGAAAAATTGATCGCGCGAAAATCTGAAAGAAAACCAAAACCAAGAAAGCTGCATGATTGTATTACGTATTTATGTACGGAACATCCACAGCTCGACAAAGGAGACCCCTTGACAATGGAAGAAGCATTAGCAATGGATAAACGAAATGAATGCAAGAAATGGGTGGAATCTGAATTGCAAGTTCTATTAGCCAATAGAACTTAAACGTTGACCAAATTACATTAACTGGGTGTTCAAGTCAAAAACAGACCTTTCTGGTAATATTATTAGCCATAAGGCTCAGTTGGTGGCTAAAGGATGTAGCCAGAAGCAGGAAATAGGCTACGAGGACACATATTCTTCTGTGGTCAGGTATTTTTCCTTAAGATTTCATTTTCCATTGCAACGGAACACGACCTAGAATGGTCGAAATGAAACGCAAATGGACGCAGTTACTGAACTTCTGCAAAGCGATCCGAATGATGAAATATATATGACCCAACGGCAAGGATATGATGACCAAAATGGGCGCGTTTGTAGGTTACAAATATCTCTGTATTGTCTCAAGCATGCCAGTAAGCAATGAAATGAAAGCTTTCCGATCGACTAGTTAAAATCGGATTTACATAGTCGAAATTAGATCCGTGCGTTAATTTTTTGATTCAGAATAATCAACTGACGCTTGTGGCGATTTATATTGACGATCTTTTGTTGTTTCCAAATGATGACAAGGTCAAAAATGATTTAAAGAGTGCATTAATGAGTAACTTCCAAATGAAGGATCTGGCAAAAGCAGAATATTATGTTTGCCTACACATAATGAATGACAAAGCGAAAAGTCTTATTACACTAGATCAAAAGAAATATGGATTGCAAGCTTGCAGTTACTCCAATACATCCTAGTGTGGAGCTGTGCAAGTCGATGTGCCTGAAAGCTTACAAAGAAGAACATGAAATAGCGAATGTACCATATCAGGAAGCAGTTGGTAGCTTACTTTATTTACCTCAGAGTACCCGATCGGATACAGCTTTACGGTGAATTACGTAAGTTGCTTTAATAGTAATCCGGGAGAAACGCACTAGGCAGTAATGATACGGATAGTCCTAAATTGGTGAATTATGGTGATGCAGATTGGGCCGGCAATATTCATGAGAGGCGATCTTGCACTGGGTATTTGTTCAAATGCAATGGTGGTACCATATCTTGGAACAGTCGACGACAACCAACAGTAGCTCTGTCGTCGAGTGAAGCAGAATGTAAGAGCTTATGGTCAGCGAACCAAGAACCTATGCGGTTAATGCAATTCAAAGAAGACTTGTGGGGGGGGGGGGCACTGTGATTAAATTGTATGATTCAGTAACAATTTAAGTGCAATATCACTAGCAGACGGAGAAGGTTCTAGTGCTAGACCATTTTGTGAGAAAAAAATTGCAAGAAGGTAAAATTGAATTACGTCATGTCGTAACAGATCAACTAATTCATATAGCGGCTAAGCTTTAGGAACATAATACAGATGAAGACGGTTTGCTGTTCTGCTACAAACTGTTCTAAATGTGCAGTTCCTCGTTCAAGACAGACTTCATAACAAAGTTCCAAGTTGGTCGTCATGTTATCCAATAGGGGTTGTGTCAGTTGTGCGACGAAAGCCCGAATGGCATCCTTTAATTCATCTATTGTTTGTGGTGACCTTTTGAAGACGGCATCTTTAGTCATACCCCAAATGTACGCGTCTGGAGAGGTAAGGTTTGGCGAATGCGAAGGATAAGGGAAGTCAGTAAATCGTAAAATTATTTTGGTTTGAAAATCTCCCTGAAGAAATTGACGAACTGCGGTAGCAGTATGACAAGTTGCTCCGTCCTGCTAAGAAACTTGGTCTCGAAATGCCAAATTGCGTGCACGACAGAATCGACGTAGATCAGGGATAAAGCCTGTTAAAATTTGTATGCACCGCTGTTGAATAAGTGTAACTTGTGTACCATTCGCTTCGATGAAGTACGGACTAGTGATTCTGTGTCCCGAAACTGCACACCAAACACTCATTTTTGCACTATACAAAGGATCTTCTTGAACCTCATCGAGTCTAACGAGTCCCATAAGTCGATTTATGCGCCGATGCACATAGTTCGACAAATGAAAATGCGCGTCGTCTGAAAATCATACATATTTACGAAATTCAGGATTTTCATATTGTAACGCGAGAATTCTGGCGCAATATTCCACTCTAGTGCGATAATTCCGAGGATGCAACTGTTTGTGTGCCTGAATCACTTACGAAAATGCACCTAGCTCCTTCAGGATTCTTTGCAAGAAAGTTCTCTTTGCACCAAGTTGCAACGCTATCCTTCCATAGCTGACTTTCGGATTTTCTAAGATCTGCTCAAAAACTGTTAATGTTAACTGTTCTGGGACTGAGACTATCCTTTTCGTTGGCACAATACACTACCAGTATTTATGAATTTTTCAACAACCTTTAAAATTACTTCATTAATCGGAGAGGAGAAGGTTTATTCAGCTGTTTAATGAATGTGAATTCATCAGATACATATCGCAGACTTGCACAGTTTAGTCGGCCGATTTCGTATTAGCGAAAATATTGCTCCACCAGAGAAAACTTTCTCCTCTGTACTTAACACCATTTTTAACAATTAGGCACAACTAATTAATTGCTTAACGTTTACTTGACAGGTCTATACTATCTAAGGTGGGTATGACAGCCAGCGCATTGAGACACCGCCAACATAGTTTTAGTACTGTTTATTTCGGACAATACTGTACTTATAGCCAGAATTCAAATTTGTGTTTTACTAGGGAGATAAAGTTGCTTTACACACGATAGTTTATTTAGAAATTGATTTTTGGTACTTCCCCTTTGTGTATATAAATTTTACCGTAAGGGAAAACACATATTTTTTTTATCTAAAACCAATGTCATTGCGACAACAGCCTCACCTATCAAAATTACCTCTATTTGGGAGTAGAAAAGTAAGTAATTCCTTTGCAAGTAATACTACATTGAAGGTAACATAGCAACATTCATATGTAAATAAATAATATGATCTAAAACTCCCTTAAGATCAATAGGGGGAATTTTCGTAGCTCTTTTACTAAGCAAATAGTACTGGACAGCTTGCACACAATTACTTCATGTGGACCCAGAAAAGGAAATAATTGGAATCGTATTCGCATTTGAGTATAAATCTAGTACTTAGTAAATGGACAAGAATTTCTATCGTGTTCAAGATACCTTGCACGCGATAGCACGGTTTATCTCTGTAAAGTAACCATATTACTACTAACTGCATTACCAACAGCTCAGTAAAGGCTTGTATAGTTTGCAAACAACATGACCGGAATTCTCTGGCGATTAAAGTTTGTTCTTTAGTGTTTAGGGATAAAGGGAAATGTTTCAATAATTGCAATGTAATGTTAATTGCTTCATGTTACAAGATTTATTCCTTTACTCATTGAAGGGGTTCTGCAGAGATTTTCAATGGGCAATGGTAATCTAATATCTTACTGACATTTTAAATAGAATAATAATAATAATATTAAATATTAGATATGGTATACAACATTACAAATATAACACAAGTAATTGCAAAAAAAATTAAATAAACCGGTATTACAAAACTATGATGATACATGTTGATATAATAAACGAGAAGGAATTAACAAACTCTAGTAAAACCAATATTTTTAAATAAATGATTAGATCAAATGAACGGCACAAAAATTTAATATTTTAGTTGGTATAAAAATTTCTCTTTTAAAATGTGAAATGATCTGTCAGGTTGTAACTGTCACATATATTAGGTTAAGATCATCAATATGGAATTAGACTTCGACTTGCCTTAAATGCGTACCAGTCATCCTTGGGCGATGAGCGAAATGCACTTTGGGTAATAAATCAATATTAATTTTATATTAAACCGATAAAACCTTTCCACATTGAGGATTGGCTAAATCGCAATGGTAGATTAGGAAAGATTAAAGACCTTCTGTGTTTATCAACGCGATAAACATACCCCAACGATAACGTGCAAGGTATTTAGGTTTCCGTCTTGACCCCAAACTTAACTGAAAGGACCATATTCTGAAAAAAACTAAAACAGATAGATTTGAAAGTACGAGCGCCATACTGGATACATGGCAGAAAAAACACCTGTGTATCTAGGAAACAAAATTTTTATATATGAAACGGTCACCATCCCTATCTGGAAGTATTGCATGAAGGACTGTGCCAGTAAATATAACACAACTATTTTATTATACGGCTACTTCAGACGAAGGTCCTTCGTGCAATGGTGAATTCTCTATGGTATGTTACGAATCAAAATCTCCGAATCCCAACTATCCAAGAAATGGTCAAGCAAAAAAACCAGAAATGCCATCAAAGACTTCAGTCCAATGCCACACCTATTTTTAAAAAAAGTAGCGAGACTAAATGTAGAAGACTTCAGCGGAAGTGGCCAATGGACCTTAAATAAGGTATGGGGGCCTTGTTGCTTGAGTAGCCTCATTAGGTCAAATATGAGGTCATATTTTAAGTCTCTCAGTGATCCAAGGGTCATATAAAGAGTATATTTATATTGTAAGCCATTGCGCTGTCCTTCATCTATGACCAGAATTTACTTATTATGCAGCAGTACCCTTTCAAAAACGGCCAATCGAAATACTTATCTCATGCCATGCATACATGTATACGGTACTTAAGTAATGATCCGGGAGTAGATAAGCCTGAAGTAAAATTTCATTCACATTTCTATTTTAAAAACTTTTGTGAAAGTGCCGTAGCAGGAATCATTGTTCGAACTTCAACAGAAAATATTATTTGAAATGATGTTGAACACCATTGATAGCTATTGATATGAATTTACTTATATAGTACCTTCAACGTGTGTAATATGAAAATTATATTACTTTACTAGGTCAAGAATATACATAAAGAAGCCATCGTTCCGGATATTGGGAAAAAGTTAAGTTTAGCACATTTCATAGTGCTTCAACTAACCACGAAAAATGTATTTTAGAGAGAGGAAGCGAGGAACGGTCGAATAAATCAAGTACCGTTTGCATGAAAGCGGTGCTAAATAAATTTCGACAATTATGTCAGGCGCAGATAATTGGCCGGGCCGTTATTTTGTCGATTTTCGGTTTTTGACGTTGAGTTTAGTTATAGCGGAAGGCCGTCAAATATCGATCGTTTTTTGGTAAGTGATATGAAGCGAAGACCCTGCTTGCATTGTATAGGTAATAGCACGTCAGCTTTGTGTTTTAGTTATATACGAAAGGGGGAGGAGTTGTCGAGTGGCTCTCAAACGTTTCGTGCAGTCTGCCACACTTCGTTTAATTGCTAAATTATGCAGTTTCACGAACATACCTGCACGTGTACGGTGCTATTCACCCCTTACTCGTTAATTAAACATTCTTTAGAGTATTGTACTGAATGAATTCTGGCTTCCTGGCACTAAAAGTTACCAAAGATGTTTTGCGACCAGTACACGGCTAGGAACAAATTGCACTACCTCGTTTATTTAAAATCTCTTTTAATGAAAATCACTACGTCTACCTTTTATTGTATTTACATTAAATTCCATAATAATAATAAAGTGCATTCGTTCAAGAGAAAAAATGTCAAGGACAAAATAAGTATAAAAGAAGACAAACATAACCATACAATGCATAACCTAAAACTAGTACATAGATTTACAGAAAAAGAAAGAAAATAATAAATGTGAACCTACTTGAAATTACCTAGTAGCTAAATTAAAAGTATAACAAAACCACAAACGAAAATACAGATAAATGGAAAAAGATGTCTAGATAACTCGAAGAGAGAAGAGAAGTCTCTGCATGTTTCATACTCAAGCTTAAGTCTGACAAAGGCAAAAAAGAGGATTTTATGACATTTACACCAGTAAAATGCTTACAGGACCGTATTAGAAAACTCAGGTACTTGGAAGCGGAGTTAGAAATTTTAGCAATATGATCCTCAAATGAAAGCTGTGAAGCAAATAAAACACCAATACTAGAATGCCTAAGGATTGAAGCATGACCAATATGATCTGCTGGGATAGCGCAGTAGTAAGAGCGTTAGACACCTGTACAGGATGTCGGGGTTCGAATCTCTGTTGCGGCGACCGATTTTTTTAAAGATCGGTTGCAGCAAGGGTGGTCGGTAGCCCCCCCCCCCCTCCTCCCCGGTACCCTTCAATGTTGAGGATAAATCAACACTGCTACCCTCTAAGGCGAGGAGAAGCAGTAACAAGCCATACACTTCACACACACACATGATAATGTAATGTAGAGTGACACAATAGGCCTGAAGGCCGCAGTGTTTAAGCCTCTGCATTAGGATACAAAACAACAACAACATGACCAATATGATAGGGAAAGGAAACCGTAATATTACACTTTGCATATGCAACAGCAGCAGATTTGTCAACATGGAGGTAAATTTTATTTTGATGACACCAACGATTTATCACATCAAGATTTTTCCGAATTAAAACACAGTCAGATATAGCAGATATTCTTGAAAAAATCTTAAGGTCGTTCGCATAAACAGCCACTTTACATTCCATCAGTGACAATAGATAATTTAAATAAATATGAAATAGCAAGGGTCCTGAATATGAACTTGTGGAATCCCAGAGCTTGTTATAACAGAAGTTGAGTTGAAACCATTAACAGCAAAGTAGCAAACACGATTGTTTATTTAAGAACCCAGAAAACTGGTAACCTGGGGCGTAAAGCCGATATTTGAAAGTTTCATAAGTAATATTGCATAACTAACGGAATCAAAAGCTTTAGTGACGTCAGCGTATAAAACATGGACCTGTTGGCGATCATCCAAAGCTTCACTGATGATCTAAGTACATTCAAGTAAATTAGCTACGGTGGAATGGCGAGGTACGAAGCTACGCTGTTGAGCAGAAAGGTGCGGCTTAATCATGAAAGAGAGTTGACTGTGTGGAACAGTTTCAAATACCTTACTAAAATTAGATAAAATGCTAATAATTATGAATATCAGCTGGGGCACCTATTTTTTATATACCGGAATAACTTCAGTGATTATCCACAAATCCGAACGAATGGCTAAATTAAATGTAATAGTTAGCGGTGTGAAAAAGATGGAGGCAGCTCATCGTGCTCAAATCTCATGGCGTTTTTTATTTTACTAATACGACGGTATACATCATCTTAGGTGATCATAGACAATAATAGCGACGACGTACCCACATCCAGGAAAGTTTGTGATGTAAGTTCCATAAGTATGGAAGACGTCCTATTCACAGATAGCAGAATAATTTCTTGGCTACCTATACTCATTTTCTATAAATAATACCTAGCTACTATAGATCATTTCAACCTCTGTATGGAGTATGGGAAATAATAGCAACTTTTATCTTTTACTATCCTTAGTTGTTGTCATTAGCAATCTTCACATCCGATTTCTATGTTGTTAATTTGCATATGTAAGCGTCGGCAAAGTACTTATCTATCTGTCTATTAGTGTCAACTGCCGTCAATCGTTATCGTCTTACTAGTGACTAATTCTCATTTATCTATTATTATAGGTCGTGTTCATGATACCGCAGATATGATTACGATTTCATCATAACATTAAAAGATGTGTATGGCCTTGCTACCATATACATGTGTGTCTGTATGGGATTCAGTTCGACCAATTTGATTGATGAACCCCAAATGTCAGCTGTTATTGACACACATCCTGCTGAAGACAAATAAACGAGAGAAATGAAAAAAAATCGTTATAGGTACGTACAACAATGGGATTGAACTATGAGGGAAGCCGGGGAAGAAAAAGTATGTAAAAATTAGAGAATTTGTAATTTCCCTTGATTTTGTTAAATATAGTTTCAATTATGTAGACGTAATAAAGGTCACTTCGGATTTCGTAAACGTCCGAAAAAATACATTTTAATTATTCTAAGTCGATATGGGAAACAAATATTTCTACAGTATTTTGGTAATTCGGTATTATTTTATTGCATTAGCCATACTAGATACCTAACGAAAATTGCAAATCCTTGGAGCAGAAAATACTATGTAACACGTGCTCGTGTGTAGAGTGGATTGAGTACATCGAAATTCAATTTAACGGAATACAGTTTTAAAGCGAAATGTTCCGATACCATTTAATTTAGTTTATGTTCCACCCCTTTTCTAGGCGTCTGTTTACTTTGTTTGTCCACGATTCCTCTTCACTTACGGTTAACAAACCTTATGTCAATCCATTATGGGAAGTGTAGAATTAAAATGTAACGCAGATAGTGCACGGAATTCGTTGCCAATCTTGACTTTAGAAAAGCTGGGGTTCGTAGCACACGTGACATATTGTTCTAGTAGTGTTGGTGTTTTGTGGTTATCTCTTGCGGTTGACTCGCTTGCGCGAGAACATCCGACGATAAATTTGTCGTCGCTGCAGAACGCTGAATTAAAAATTCCTTTCTGTGTGCAATGCTGTTAGCTCGAGATGATTTAAATCCAAAAGAAAAACATTTGCATAATACGAGTTAAGTGTCTAGGCACGAGCAATTCAAT
>JARFOC010033445.1:0-27939 GCA_031763485.1 Osmoderma eremita
TTAAATCATTTCAATTATTATATATATTATACATCTCTATGATCTTTATGTATTGCTATTTCGTGTATTGTTGTTTTGTTTTTGTTTTATAACGTCCCTTTGGAATTTCTCTGTTGGGCCCCACCCTCTCTGCACCACCAAATTAATTCGAGCAGTTTTTGTATAAAGTAGAGTGCCATGAATATTTTTAAGTTGTTGATCGATAGCACTTGCTTCTTACCTGTGATCTACTTCAGTATAAATCCTTCTTTTATCGGATACATACACAATTTGTGTTTTTTTTGTTTAATTCCTAGTTTTAAGTAATTTAAAATGGCAGCGAATAAAACTTTAATTCGAGGTTGTTTACTCTATAAGTATAAACTTGGTTGGTCTAATAAATGCAGTCAATTCTTTGATTCAAAATCTATAGAATTCTACAATACCGGCATACAAAGATTGGTGTCATGTTGGCAAAGGATCATTGAGTGTGATGGTAATGACTTCGATGAATAACAGTTATTGTTTAGGTTTTATCATCAAAAGCCGCACGAACTTATTTGTTTATTTAAAAATGCTACCGAAAGTTTGATTTTGAAGTATTAACTATAGAGGATGTTTACGGTCTTGTGATTTTATTTTCAAGGGATGATTAAACATCTTTAAATAAGGTCATTAACGTAAGAATATCTTAACAAAGTTGCATAATAAGAGAGATACTAATGTTAAAAATATTGTAGTTTTTTATATTTTTTTAAGTGGTGATTAAGCATATTAATTTAAACATTTTTTAAATGTTTTTCATGGAATCCGCTTCACACTAGTTGTTCAAAGTTATCGCCGTGTTGTTGAACGCAGTCTACGCAGTCGAATTGTCGCCGCAGCTGCCTCAACGCGATTACGAAGATCATCTAAACCAATTATGTCGTTGGTGTATACCATGGTCTTCTTAACGCCCCATCAGTAGAATTGAAGGGGGTTAAGGTCGGGTGATCGAGGAGGCCATGGCATAGGACCACCTCGATCAATCCAATAATTTTCAAACACATTATCTAAATGTTGGCGAACTAAGCGATTAAAATTCGGCAGCGCGCCATCGTGAAGAAATCACATTTGTCGCCGTACATTAAAAGGAACTTCTTCCAATAGTTCCGTCAAATGATTTTGCAAAAACAAGAGATAATCATAGGCATTCATTCGATTTGGCAACACAAATGGTTCAATAAGTTGTCCGTTGACCAGTCCGGCGCAAACGTTTATTGAAAATCTATGCTGGAAATGATTACGACGAACAGCATGTGGATTTTCCACAGCCCAAATATGAGTATTACGACGATCTTCAAGTTGTAAAGCCTGTATAAATATCTCTCTTATTATGCAACTTTACTTAAGATATTTTTACGTTAATGGCCTTATTTTTAGATGTCTACCACCCCTTGAAAATAAAACCACAAGACCGTAAACACCCTGTATAGTAAGATTTTTACAAAGTTCTTCAGAATAATGCGCTAACGTTGTTCTAAAATGCGCATAAATTGTAATAAATTTTGGCAAAATTTATTACACAGACTTGATCTATTACAAATCTTTAGGCATTTAGAAAATGTTGTCAGCCCCATTTGTCTGGTATTTTATAAACAAAAGTGCTACAATTGAGTCAATTCTGATAATTGTCAATTTTTTTTGTGAACCTCAAATCTTAGATTTCAATTTTTATCTCATTCACATATATATCATTTTCTTTTAGAATATGCAAGAAAATGTTTTCATGAATATGCCGGAAACGGAATGTATATATATAATTGTTTCTTTTTCTGTTTTACCATCTCAACCAGAACATCCAATAATACTAATTTAAGTCAACTTCATAGCTACAATAATAAAGAAGTTAGCCATGATGATGACGTGAAGCAAACGTTTAACTTTGGACACGTTGCTTCCTCATATTGTAAAAAATAAATAATTAATTATTGCTGTGATAATTCGGAATATGGGAATTCGAAAAAAATGATAAAGTTTTTAAGAGAGTATGCGTAAAGTTATTATAAAAATTGGTACATCTACATCTGAACTGTAATCATTGTTTCTTGCACTAAATAGGTATCTAGTTATAATTACAAAATCTCTGCTAACCAAATTGTCCTAATCTATAGATAAATCAGTTTTATCTCCAACGTGTATGTACACATGTAACTCATATATCACCTTATAACTTATCAAATAATTAAATACCCCAGATACAATGATAAATAATTGTAATTTAATTTAATGCAGTAGCGGTTACCTTGTATAAGTTAAAGATGCTCATCCATGCATATTGGAAACGATACGTGATACAATGTAAGTTACGCCGGACAAAAAAAGGCCAATTTAGATCCATGATTCTACTCCTATCACGTCATGAGAATCTCTTACGATTACTAGTTATTTTGCATTTTATCAGATCGGGTCATTTTTATTTAATACACCAGAGAATGTCTGTTGCGGTACCGCTAGGATCTGTTTTAGGACCTTTACTTTCCATAATATACACGTATTTATAATTTGCTTTGCTGTTATTACAACTTATTCATCTCACATGTATGCAAATCTATTATTCTTCATCCCGTAACACATGAACACAACTGATGTATCGGCAAATATTCAGAAATGCTCCATTGACATTTAGTTTGCGTGTTCCCAGCGTCACCAATACGACCAATCTATCAAAGATTATGAGAAGACTTGCGAAATACTATAGTGCTTCATATATACGATCAAAATTTTTCGTTTATTACTGATGCAGTCAGCCTGTAATCCTGAATATAATCTTCTATAATACATTTAACGTTTTTTTCTTAACTCAACATTTAACTTAACTTTAACATTTAACTTTAGACAAAAAGTATCAAATTGCTTATTATAACTTCTTTGTTCGTGGACCAAGATTCATTTAATTTTAGGGAGTACCTTCGCACATATGTTACTCTTAAAAATCCTGTGTGATTGAGTATATAAAATCGGATGTTATAAGTATTAAAAAATAAAAAATAAATGTTTTTTTCACGAACATCTTCAATAAGATATCTGTGTTTTCAAAACGTCACGAGCAATCACTCTAAATTTTGTTCAATTCAATCGACCTTGTATCCATTTCCAGGACATCCAAGACAAGAATTTTCCATACCTAATTTTGCAATTTTAAATTTAGCACTAAAGGTGTCCGCTGTAGTGTCAAATTCTGCAAGGTTTTCAATTCACTACAACGGTTGCTGTTTTTAATATCTATTTGCAGTATTGCAATTTCCAACAAGTATGTGCTTCATACGTAGCTAGACACATATATTGAGTTGAATAATTCTGAACCCAAGGTTGTTTACTTTGCACTTATAATGTAATTAGACCTCCTCATGTCTAGACAATCAACCGGCAATTAATTTTATATAAAAAACAACGTACTTCTTGAAATGATTTCTTCATTTGAAGAATGGAGAAAGGTATCAAACCAATTCGAACAAAATGCATACACACATACATATATTTGATATTCTGACCATTACTTACCTGTTATTTACTGATTGTGAGTAGAATTAGCCAAAGAAAATTATTCTATGGATGGGTGAGATTTTCCTGATATTAAACTCAATAAATGTCTCGAATTATTTCCATAAAAAGTACTTAATTCGGTTCTTATCTGTTCTATTAGTCAGTTCATCAATATAGCCTCTCAAAAAATCAGAAATTGTATAAAAGCACACAATAGGAAATTTTTGTTGTACTCACTTTGAAAGTACCTTGTTCGTGAACACAGCCATAAATGAGGTTATGTATAATATGATTTAAGTCGTTTTGGTAACAAAGTGGTGCAGAGTGGAGCTGGTGAGCAAAAATGGCGGTGGCGGCGTTTTGGTTCTGTGCTCACAAATTTTGTAGTTTTAAAGCAATAATGTTGTAATTTTAGATTGCAAAATCGAACACTTGTTTCTAAAGAGAATAATAGAGTACAGGCAAGTAAAGTGTCCTCCCGTAACAACTGATATTTCCAATTGTGCCACTTAAACGTCAAAATGTTAATTTATGCTGCCATCTATGGTGCAGTTTTAGAAACCATTTACATGGCTTCTTATATAAATGATACACTGGCAGTCTATCCGGCCGTGCCCGCCAACAATTTTCGTCTGATTTAAAATGACATGAAACGGGAGTACAGTGGCTCCAGCTTTCTATATAAACGCATTGAACAGAATTTAAACACAACTAACGCGATTACTGGCCACATACAAGAAGCACCGTAAAGTGGCGCTCTCTATGAAGCAAAAATAATGCCTTGAACTGCAAATACGTGAAGCCGGTTAGACTAAAAGTTCTTAATATTATATTTAGGAGGCGGTGCATCATGTTGAGCCTTCAGCCGCTAATTTTACCTGAATGAATTACAAGACATCGAAATATTTTCTTTAGGATAGGATCAATCTTCATCTACTGGGAATAAATTTGAAGTTAAACTGATTTTACAAATTAATTTTTAACCAAAATATATATAAATACATCAGCGAATAGTTTTGTGAAACTTCCTTTTATTTTAAATACCGTTTATCCTCAATAAATAAATTTTAATTAGATAAAATGATTATTGGATTATAAGAAATATCATATCTGTCAACTGTCAATAATTAGAACATTCATATACACCTAATTATTGAATAATTCTAAGCCTTCCACATCACTATGATACTAACAATACTTTACTTGGCGTTAATGTGGATAATCACTATAGAATATCTGACATCTATTTGATTTCTGAAAGACGCTGACATTAATATCAATAACAAAGCGTTATCATTAAATGCGTGCCATTGCTTTGGCAGGTGCGATTAAGACAAAACCCTAATACATAATCCATCCAAAACGTTTTTTAAGAATTTTTTGTAGTTCTTTTAGACTAATTTTATTCTATAAAAAATGTGCCTAACACCATGTTTTTCCCCTACATTTTGAAACTTCTAATTTGCGTACGATACATATTTGCCCGTTATTTTTTCCTTCTTTTATTTTTGCAGGATCAGTTCTACGTTAAAGATCTGTATGGATTACTCGACAGTTATACTCAGAGAATCAATCATGGATACATGTCCACATTCCTAATACTGCTCGCCATTCTCATGGCAACGCATCTGCTTCTGGTCCTCAGTCACAATATGGTAAGTTATACAGAACAGCGTAAAAACCTAATAAAAATATTTTTGAACGCTATAAATAATATTAAAACCGTTATAATAGATGTAGGTGGGTATAGGTTATGCTTTCCGCTGTATTTCAAACGTAAATAAAGCAAGTTTCATAACTGATGGAAAAAATGGCGTCCGGTTAGTAAACATGTTGTATACAACGCTAGCGTTCAGAGAAAAACAATCAACAGTTGGCTAAACGTTGTGTCTTTAGAACACAACCATTGGCTGCGTTCATAACGTATATAGCGTATATATCTAGGTACACCTATACATTGCATTCTTATTAGAAAAACGAACAAGTACCTACTCAACCTTCGGACTATCAAACATTTATTTAATTTATCGGCATGTTAATAGAGACAATTCTAGTGAATCAATCGATTTATTATCTGGAAGAGATCTCTACAAATTTATGGAATAGTAAAAGGAATGTTATCTTCTGTTAATCTGTAACAATAATAATTATCGAAATGTGAAGGTAGCACCTTTTTTCTATCCCAAAACAGTTCTGTCATAATTATATTTAAAACTGCATCACAAAAGCAAAAATCGCAATTTTTTTTATAGAAGAGTCTAGAGATAGTCACTATAGATCTCGTACTGTATGGAATGCTGTTTATACTTTCAATCTGTGGACTGTTCATATCCGAAAGATACGTAAAAGACCATCCCAAACTTCTGGTAGCATTATCAGCAGTGGCCTTCGTTCTCCTGCTGATGGCCAACGTGTTAATTCCAATCGTTCACTATTGCTCGAGAAGCGAAAATCTCCGACCAATCTACACCGCTCTTCTCATAATTTCTTGTTACGTATTCTTCCACGTCACCTCCGATGTAGTCGCTATCCTTCTGGGCTTTTTTGTCACCATAATCCACATCTTTCTTCTGGCCTTCATCACCTACCGGAGGAATGTGGAATTTGAAAGGGTAAGAGCAATATTCGCTAGGAAATTGTATAGATTTTTCAAAAGTTACTATTACAGTTGATACCCGATGTGCTGTATTTGATCTGTCTCAATGGCTTTGGGATACACTTCAGGCAGTTGATGGAGATCATCAAGATGAGAAGTTGCCTGGACAAACGGTCTTGTGTGGAACTAACCGTGAAACTACTGGCCGAACAAGAGCAGCGGGTAAAACTCTCTCCTAGATTAATTGCTTTCGAAAATGCTCATGTTTTTGTTCGATTAATTTGCAGAAAAAATTGATGTTAAGCATCATACCTAAACACCTAGTGGACGAAATGTACCAGAAGATCTACGATGTATACGTGAATAAGCAATATTCGATTCAGGAGTAAGTATTTTCCAGATACTTAAGGCCATATTCGAAAAATTACAAGTTCAAAGTTATTCCGAAAGCTTACGTTAATTTTTATTGCCACCTTAGTCTTAGTCAACATTTCATTACAGGAATCCGCATATAGAAGAATACTCCAACGTAACCATATTGTACGCAGACATCGTGAACTATACTCAGATGACAAGCACTCTTAAATCTCTTGAACTGGTTTCTACGCTCCACGACTTGTTCAGTAGATTTGACGATGTTTCAAGGGTAAGTGATATACTTGGATCATTTACGGAATTTTTATGCGATGATCGAAGTTACTTTCATTTAGATAGTAAACCAAGAAAAGCTCAATCTTTAGCAAAAATCATTAATCTTAAAAGATTTGAGTTCATTAAAGAAAATGCGCTAACGCGATATCGAACAATAAAAGCGAAACTTCCATTTATTTATGAAAATATTTTATGCTCGACCTCCCATGATATTGTAGTAATTAATGCATTATTCAAACTATCGTTACATGTGTATGCTTTACAAACTCATGCACCCATCGCATCAAGTTAATCTCATGTTAATTTTGTTAATTCCTCGCTTATTATTTACTTCTACAAAACTGTAAAATTATTCATTTTATTTATGTTACCTATCAATATTTACACCATTATCGCCTGTAACGATATTTAGTTTGGCTTGTAGTAGCAGCCTTAATTTCAATAACTGATACGTGACACGTTTCGGTTACACAATGGCTGCCGAAACCTAATGAATTACCACTGCAAAAGTTCCACTTCAAAAAAAAATCCGGCAGTTTTAATATTTGTTTTTAATGTTTCTACCTACTGCTTTAAGATCATGATTTCTAGTCAACCTTATTTATAACGTTTCGACATAAACTTGATAATTCTCAAAAACCGCAAACTGCAAATCGCCCAAACTTCGTTTGCCTACAGGATCTGAACGTGCAACGGATTAAATTCTTAGGCGACTGTTACTATTGCGTAGCAGGTCTCCCTGACGAAGAAGTGGACGAGAAACGTTCTTCTGTCACTCGAGAAGGTCACGCAGACGCCTGTGTCAAGCTGGGGCTCGCCATGATAGGGATAATCCAAGATATTAGGTGAGCAGATTTAAAGGATCGCCAATGATTGCATTAACACGTTCTACTTTATAGGAGCGAACGCGATTTGGACATAAACATGAGAATAGGCATGCACAGTGGGAGTATCATAGGCGGCATCATAGGCACCACCAAATGGCAATTCGACATCTGGTCCAACGACGTTTACATAGCAAATAGGATGGAGACAAAAGGAAGACCGGGGTAGGTTCGTTTTCATAATATCCACGGTTATACTAAAGTTATTTGACACTATTTAGAGCTCAAATTTCAGAATGGTACACATCACCAAGCAAACTAAAGACCTCCTAACGCACCATTATAATATAATACCTTCAGATGCGGGAAAAACAGATCCGGAGTTAATAAAACGCAACATCGAATGCTACCTAATATCACCGGAGGTATCGTCGTACAAAAAAAAACATATTATGAAGTCCTTCTACACCCCGTTTTTCCAGGTCCCTCGTGAGGAAAAAGTCAGCAATGGTATTCCAACAGATATTCAAGCCGGTGTTTCTATGGATCCCAGGCAATTGGGTAATCATTCCGATAATGGTATCGTGAATGGAAGAAGAGACTCCAAGTATATCCCAGCGAAACGCGTCTCTGGCCCCAAGAGGATAAGTGGTAAAAGCAAGCCGAGGTATACTCCCAGCACTGTCAGTAGAAGGACACCGTTCATGGATAATAATCTAAATATTTACCTCGAAACACTGAAGAAAACTGACGAGAAAGTACACGAGGCCATTGACAATATGCCTTTCTCTAAATATGAGTAAGTTTAATTTAAAATGATTCTCCCCTATGAAATGATACTTTTCCTACAATTTCAGCCAATGGTTTAACGTAAGAGAACTCAACCCCCTGTTCTTATTCTTCCGAAACTTCGCCACAGAAGTCAACTACATCAAACAACCGGATCCCCTCTTTAGGTATTATATCCTCAGCGACATGCTCATCCTCATATGCGTGGTTGCCATACAACATTTCTCGGAAACCGGGTGAGTCCACACTATCCAACTCTAAAGCTTAATTTCTCATCATACCGCGTCTTTCCTTTTTAGATGGAACGTTATCATAGGTTATGTTTCGATAGCATTCATAATGCTCGTGGTGCTTCCCCTATCGTGGATTTACGGCGTCGAGTCATGTCACCGGTACATGGAAACGACGGAAAATCCAATAGTAAACGGATTGTATCGATTCTCCACGTCGATAATGAAAAACGTTACATTGAGGGTGATAGTTTACTTAATAGTGTGTATTTTGTGCGCCGCCACTGTATTTGCGGAAATGGTAAACCTATTTTCTGGATCTCAGATTTATAAACGGCTGATTTTGTTTCATTATTAGATTGAGTGTGAGTATTCCAACCAATCGAATAAAAGTCTAAGAAGCATTATTGTTAACATATTCTATCATGGTGACATCGGAAGGGAATGTATGATTCCATGGGTAAGTCGTCTCAAATTTTCGTCAGACTCAGTCGAAAATCAAGGATTCTTTGTCTGACACTAATCTTTATATTCTTCCACTTCCAGCATATGACAGAAACCTGCGCACTAATCATCCTGATAACTTTCACTTTTCTGCGCATATATTTGTGGTTAAAAGTGATCGTCGCTGCAGTCATAACAATATTGTACAGTTACTTCCTCTTGAATTTCAATCAACAATACTACGAGGTAAAATCTACATCCTCCCACCACTGTAATATCATATGGAAAGTGTTGCTCACTTTACAGAACAGCGAATCCATCAACCATTCCGTGGGCGGTCCAGTTGCTCACATAGTAGGGATAATCTACCTAACATTGACGTTGCATTTCATGGATAGGCAGACGGATTATATGCACAGACTGGACCATAAGTGGAAGACGCAACTGAACGAGGAACAAGAAGAGGTCAAGGTCGTGCATGACGTAAACAATAAATTGCTCAATAATATATTACCGTTTCACGTGGGTAAGTCTTCTTCTATCTTGGTTTTAATTTGATTTCAATATGATAATCCTTATTTAAATTCCTTTAATAAAAACTAGAGAAACATTATTAAAATACAATTTCTCCAGCTCTTCATTACACCGGCGCCCATCCAAAGAGTGGATTGTACTATGAGGAATATACTGGTCAAGAACAAGTAGCGGTAATGTTTGCATTAATCGACAATTATGACAAGGATATTCCCGATAAAATGCTGCTCAGATACCTCGGTGGCATGATAACGGCTTTTGATCAGGTAATCATTTTACCCCAGAACAGGAAAATCAATTGAAACTGCACTTTTTATGTATGTGAATGGTATTTTCTCAATACTGGAAGATCGTAAACTGCGTTGCAGAATTCAATGAGGTTCTTTACAACGTATACCATCTATTCTGCTGCGCAAATTAAATTCCTATCACTTTAAATTAAATTTAGTACTATATAACACAAAAACAAAATTCTGTAAAATTACTTGCGGCCAATCTTCCTTGTGATAATAATGTTTTCACAAAACCACCTGCTTGGGCATCCCACTTCCATTCCTCATCATTAACTCTTAACCGTTGGTGCCCCCTACTTTTATTGATGTTCCTTTCGACTTTTCCTCTTGCGCGTTCTTTCCTAATAAGTATCTGAATTTCCCTTTGTTCTCTGGATAGATCATCATTGGGGGCGTTCAGGGAGTTCTGGCGCTGTGCGGCGCTAGTTGCTAGCGTTGGAACTGATAGAACGGTGCAATTACACCACTTCTTCTGGCGTATGTGCGTTGTGTCTTTGTTGTACGTTGGTTTGATCATTTAAAAACATACACATATACAGATCAGGGAAGAATTTCTAATAAGGCATTCATGAAGTTACACAATTATACTTAACAAAAACAAAATCAGCAATATTTTTAAAATTGTCGGCTGTTCCATCGATATCCATGCAGATTTAATATAAAACAAGCATAATATAGACCGCATGTGTAAATATTGAAATTATAATCTCTGAGAAGGATGAGAAAGCATTAAGTTGTTTGCAACATATTATTACACTATGCACAGTTTTATAAGGATTGCGGTCACTTTTCCCTTTTCTTTAGACAACAAGCACATTACCGATACAGAAATTGAAAAAATTAAACTTTTATACTTTTTATATGTATACTACGTGTTTCTAAGTACCTACAACTTGTATAATAACAATTTCTATGACTCAAAGTAATACAAAATAAAAAAAGAAAGTATTACTTAGTGATTTAACATCATTCCCACGTATTTTTTTAATTTGTATTTGAATGGTTAGCGCCTATCCAAGGCCTATCCCCACTCTCTCCGCTAAGTCATAGCGTTCAGGACACCGCTAGAGCCAGCGCCGCACAGCGCCGGAACCCCCTGAACGCACCCATTAATAAAGACTTTAAACTCTATCAATATACTCTTATTTTGCATTACACCTATTTTATCTTCTACATATATAATTGCATATACCTAACATATCAATAGAATCAAACACATTATAACATTAAACATATTGGGAATTTGAGTGAGTAGGAGACCGTCAACATCTGCTATCACATACCTATCGTTGTCTACTATTCGTTGTCTAATACTGCGTTCACCTCATAAGGTCCTCTAAACTTACGGATAAGTTTCTTGTTATAGCCGGGAGTCGTGTCGCAATTCTTTATGACCACATAATAACCAATATGATAGACATGAGCAGGTTTGCGTCTCTTGTCATAATGTAATTTATTCGCCTGCTGGGATTTCTCTATATTGTTAGCATCTGCTTTTAGATGTGATCTTGCCGTTTCGTACATAAAAGCCGAAGGCCAACGATGGAGATTTGCTGTTGTGTGTAGCTAGCTCAATCATTCTAATGCCTCAACTGGTCCTCGTTCGCATCAGTAGTCAATATTCTTACTCAAATCGGGCATAACATTGTAATTCTGCAGCTCTTCACTCGGACTATTTCTATTCGTCACATTTAATTGCAATTGTTGCATCATTTAGAGCAACTCGGAGTTTTGTTTTAATACACCAGAAATAGCGTTGAGTATCTGCGTATTACTAACCTGAGCTGCTGCCTCATCGTTCTGCTACAGCAGCAAATACCGTCTTCAGATATTTCTTTGTCCATTTCGCGCCTCTCTCGCTTCTAGGTTATGACGCGTTCCTATCTGTTGATCCTGGTTAACCTATCCTGGCTGATCTATCTTGACTGTTCCCACTTCTGATCTGTAATCGAGGCCGCACACTTATACTTTATTTTACATAAAAGGACATTTCGTTAACTAAAACTTTTAATTCACACTCCATTCCATGCGTCGCGCTGCATCTGGCTACATCGCCATTACTATACTCTACTCTACTGTTGGTAACCCTGAAGCTATACGCGCGCGTTTTTTAAATAATTAACCACAATATCTAATTTATATTTTCCCTTTTCTCTTTTATTTGGTGTCCGTTTTGCTTTTGTGCTTCGGCCAAACAGTTCCATATCTCCAATAGCATTCTTCCTTTTCTTTTTATTCGTAGTGTATTCGTCGCTATCTATTACATCGCAATTTCCAATATACGACCTGTTAACGTTATCTTACTCCGACCCTGTCTGCTTTTCCGTGAGCTTACAATTTTCGCCGCACCGCGATAAGTGTGTCGCCCGGATCGACTCCTCAGAGGCTTCGCCTTACCCAGTGTCCTTGACACTTTTATTCGTATTTATTAAAGTTTTCCTTAACTCACCAAAACTGAGTTATATCCTATATTTAGATTGACACTTGCTTCCTTTATTTCCCCTGCACTCACAAATAAATTTAGACAAGAACACCCACAAATAAGTTTGGTTATCGGAACGATATAAACACATGTATTCACAATATACACAGGACCGCACTTTTGAAATATTATATTACATCCCCAAAATATCGGATAGCACGCTGTAGAATAACTAGCCAATATTTATTAAATCCATTGTTTCCGTTAATACCTTAAAGCCCTGCTTAAGTTCATTTTTGTTCGGATGAATTTTTCTGTTAATGAATTCATTAGTTTTATTTGTGACCTGTTCTATGTATATCTTCTGTATACATTGAAATATGTATTATTATTAATTTCTTAATCGATTTTCCTCATCCAGATACTCCTAAAGGATTACGACAACGTCGTGGAGAAGATAAAAGTGGCGAATTGGACTTACATGGCCGCCACTGGTTTAGATCCAGGTAGAAGAGCTTCCTTCCTTAACGAGACCGAAGGCAGACGTCCACGTGAGCACATCGTCATCTCCTTACTGAGATTCGCCGTCGATATTAAGAAACAAATCAAAATTGAAGATAGGGAATTTCAAGGTGCCCAATTGAGGATCGGAATATCCCACGGTCCCGTTACCGCCGGCATTGTGGGCGCTGAAAAGCCTCTGTACGATATTTGGGGTGATCCGGTCAATATGGCGTCACGCATGGAGAGCACCGGTGCCACAGATCATATCCAAGTCATGGAAGAGACCGCCAAAGTCATCCAGAGGTACGGCTACTCTTGCACATCCAGAGGACGAATCACTGTCAAGGGCAAGAAGGAGAAGGTGCCGACTTACTTTGTGGATCTAGACAGTGACGGTAACCTCATCCGAATATGAGAGATGTAAATCAATGACGAGCGTTTGATCTGATCTTAACATTGAATATATGTCCGCAGTGAAATTATAAGGAAAGCGACGTTCGCACGTCCATCTGTGGAACAGAGATGACGCTGCTTGTCTCGTCAAGGTAACGTCAATAAAATTGACAAATGAAAACACCAGAAACGAATGGCGGTATATAAATAAACGATTTTTTAAAACTATCGTATACGAAACGTATATATTAAATATAAAACGGTTTTGTAATATAAATTTATTTGCTCAATGTATTTTCGTAATCCTAGAATAATCTAAATAATGATAGCCAATCGAAGCAAAGCAAATTTCCCTAAATAATCACACTGTATATATTGCGCAGCTTCGATTTCGAATTGCCTTCTCTTACAATCTTTAAATCGTTACCTTATAACAGGGTTGAATGGTCCAGTATACTTTCTGTAGTGTTGCTCTTACTGAAAGAAAATCTTCCTATTTTTTTATACAACTCAGTATTACTTACGTGTACTAGAATACATGTATTGTTATTGCTGTGTATCAGTGGTTATCTAACTGAAAGAATCCTATAATTATTCGTACAAAAGTGAATTATGAATACTGTATTCATAACTAAGAGTTAAAGTATTGATAAATAAAAAAACAAACAATTTTGTATTCCTTCTGACAATCTTGTCCATTACTCAATTTTCTTGCCCAACTTACTTCTGCATTCCCTTTTTGCAATTTATGTAAATGAATGTAGGGGCGTTCAGAAAAATTTGGGGTCAAGTGGCTTTCCGGCCAAAAATCGTATGTCCTAACATAAGTATGATTTGTATTAAATTTTAAATGCCAAATGTTTTCTGTCAATAATTATCAGAATAGTAGTGTGTATTTTTTGAATTTCAAAATGGCATTTAATAACGTACACAAAAAAATATATATTTGGTATATGGCGTCTTATTGAAATTTCAAACGATGTTACAATATCTTTTGACATAAATTCACAACCTACCAAATTGTGTTAAGTAAATGTATTATTCTATCGCACTCTATAACAAACATAACTTCAAAATTCCATCAATTACTTTGATTCATTTTTCTGAGCACCCGTTATATAGACAGAATTAAAACAATGTAAATTTTATAATTTTTTCTACGCACATAAGCGTAAGGACACAATTTATATGTATGTATATAGTATGATACACTTAAACTCTCTAATATTATTAAGTATTTATTTTCTTAATTTTAAGCAAGAACCTGTATTGAATTATGATAAATAAATAAAGATAATAAATGTACAATGTATAATAAATGTACAACACCTAAATTTTTCATAATCTTTTCGTCGTATTAGTTTCCACGTCTTTCTGCGGCCAAATTTGTGGCGAAAACTGGATCAGTACTATGAGGTAAGTCGCTATGGATGACATTATCTGAAACAAAAGAAACAGAATACCAATTTAATTACAGCAAGAACAATAAGCCTCACTTTTACTTCAAGGCACAGAAAATTTTAAACAATTGAGAAGCAGACGGCATAGTTGCGAAACCGTTACCCCCAAAGTTTCAAGGTTGGCAGTAAAAAACCACTATATTTGAATTCAAATTACGGGAGTATTCATCAAAAAATCACGGTTAGATGAAATGACGTCAGCAGCTGACGAATATATAATAGAAGAGTAGTGCCTCATGATGGCATTACTAACAAAACAACCCATTTTAATGCAATCAGAGCAATCGGTGATTAAAGCAGCTTCCATATTTACTACTTTTATATTTTTAAAATCTAGGGAATTTTAGTGCCAACCTCGAAGATTCAAAATTCGCATTATATCAAAGACAAATATGTGTTCTTTTACACTGTAAAAGTGGATCCAAACACGTTTGATTCGATCATTTCGTCTTCTTTCGTAACACAGTGTTATGTTATCGTGATTAATAGTCTCCTTACCTCTAAGGATCAATGAGCGTATGTGATTTCAGAAAGCTGTCGTGTTTAGTTTCTATTTACATTTTGATTTTGTGGTTATACGACCCGTGCAAACATAGCTTAATTTCAAGTAATTATGAAAACTGAGTAATGTTGAGGGTTGACTTGCATTTTAGGGACTAAATAGCACGCATGCGACGGATTGCCCACGATGCACAGCCGATTCTAGAGTAAATCAAAAAGTAAACATTAAACATTTTGTTGTAACAACACACGCACGGTCGGATAGACTGCAAGTGTATCATTTATATAGGTGGCTGTGGCATAGTTGGTTGCCTACAAAAAAGCTCTGTAAAGTGGCGCTCTCTGTAATGCCTTGAACTAAATATACGGTCGGTAGACTGACTATACTACATTAATTAATATATTATATTAATTAAAATCTTGCAGCAGACCCCTCAGTTGCATATTGCATTGACGGCCATATAGAAAACGAAAAAAGTATTTTGGCATATATGGTGTACTTCCATTTTGCTATTTAAAGATGAGTCGAGAAGTATATTGCATTAATAACATTTCTGGATTTCTCGAGTAGGGCACTTAAAAGTATGCGTGTTTTATCGCTTATTAAAACCCCATTCACGTTTTGTCACAGGCTACACTAATTGATTAATTTTTATTTATTAATTATATGTATTTTGCACACCGTAGGGATAATACCAATAGTTACTAGGTTGGCTACAATTTCAGCTCTGACTTTTCGAATATCTGTATAATGAATGTTTAACAGTAATTTGGAAAACACTGCTATCTCATGTTGTATCAATACACTTATGGTTATCAGTCTGATGCGATAACAAAGAACTGTAAAAGTTCATACGCAGGCGATACTACAAATTATTGCTTACTACTTCATATGAATATCATCTGAATGATTCATATTAATTTATCGTAATGAAAACGTAATAATTATTTTGGCACAGAATTTGTTAGCGTTGGTCACACTGCGCGTTATATACTTTGACATCAACTGCAAAAACAATACGAATAACCCGTTCATAAATTACAATTGACAGTTGTTATTATTGTGACATAAATAAACATGCTTTAATACAGCACATGAAGGTAATTGATATCTTCTCTGAATGAGTATTTCGTCCGTTACACGCAAAACTCTAAAGAACAACAAAAATGAACAACGAAGAACGGTAGCTATGATTTGCAAAACGATTTGAAAACGAAGAACAATGTTACGTCGCAAGCGAAAGGGTAAACTAAGATTGAGAAATTGATTTAATTGCAATGCCCTGCATCCTTACTTTATTTGTATTATTTATACTTGGCTCGATTTCGCACTGTAAACACCAATTGACGGAGTACAATGTAGAATCTCCACTATGTTGCAATTTAACATCGACAGAGAGGATTGAAGTGGAGTATGCCTCCAAGATTGTCGAAAACGAGTACATTGTTACCTTTGATGGGTATTATAAAACTCAAGCTCGAGCGACCTACATAAATGCAGCCCTCAATAATTCTGGCATAAGAAATTGGAAGATTTTATCGAGGGAGAATCCAGCCAGCGACTATCCAAGCGATTTTGATGTAGTTATATTACAAGATACTGATAAATTCCCAGGGCTCGAAGCTTTGAAGGAACACCCATCTGTTAAACGTGTAACCTCGCAACGAATGGTACTACGAACGTTGAAATTTGTAAATACTCACGAGTATGTACGTAAAGGTAGAAATAGTTTATCGCAAAATGGGCAATTTTGGCAAGCTACTGGTAGACACACCAGTAGGCGATTACTACGAGCAATACCTAGACAAATCACTTCAGTACTACAAGCAGATGCACTATGGAATATGGGCATTACCGGAAAGGGTATTAAAGTAGCAGTATTTGATACAGGATTATCGAAAACTCATCCGCATTTCCGTAAAATAAAAGAACGCACCAATTGGACGAACGAAAAAACTTTAGATGACGGATTGGGACATGGAACCTTTGTTGCTGGGGTCATCGCATCTAGCAAAGAATGCCTAGGCTTCGCACCAGATTCTGAATTGCATATATTTAGAGTGTTTACGAACAACCAAGTATCGTACACGAGTTGGTTCTTGGACGCTTTTAATTATGCAATCTTGAAGAAGATAAATGTGCTTAATCTTAGCATAGGAGGCCCTGATTTTAAAGATTATCCATTTGTTGATAAAGTATGGGAGTTGACAGCAAATCGTGTTATAATGGTGTCTGCGATCGGTAACGACGGACCTCTATATGGTACTTTAAATAATCCTGCGGATCAAATGGATGTGATAGGTGTAGGTGGGATCGACTTTGAAGATCATATTGCCAAGTTTTCTTCGAGAGGAATGACTACATGGGAATTGCCACAAGGTATGCATTGGTTTTGTTCCAATAAGGCCTTCTTGATGTGCCATGTTCATGTACACATCCATACTCCGGTTGTATCAGTTTGACGTCCGTAACTTCATGTCATCAAAGCTATTATCCGCGCCGCGGCGTTTAATCATTTAGGGCATCAATCCTTGCGGTGCTTAAAAGAGGTGCGGCGTTTATTTCGAATCAAACTAAATCCTTATTTTTATTCTTTTGCTATCCATCTCAAAACAATTGTATTGCAACTTAGTGTTGATACAAAACGACATCCTTTTGGTATCATATACGCAATTTAATCTGAATGTGATTAACGGAGAATGCCCTACCCACTTGACGTTGATTGTGCGCACTTCGCAAGATGCGGCATTTATTAGATTGCGGCGTTTATTTCATTCGGCATTATTTTCTTGCGGCGTCTATTAAATAGCGGCGCCAATTAGAATAAATACTATATATACATACACATGAGGTCACTTAATTTGTTTTTTATCTCATATTTTTTATTATAATTAACGATTAATATTCCCAAATGCCAGTGCAATTAAAAGATACCAGTAAAAATTATTTTCAATGTACTTATCCTTCATTAATCGCGTTTTAATATGTTTGAATCACGAGCTGTATATACAGCCGTCTCAAAAATATGGAACAATAACTTGTACGAAAAAATGCTAAATATAAAAGTTGCTTAGTTGTTTCCAAGATATGTACAGCTACATTTGTGAACTGTGTGCTTATGTCTTTTTGGCAACCATATTGTTTCTTATTGAATAATAAGGCTATATTAAAAAAATATTTTTTATATTCTTGATTTGGTATTTATAAAAAAATACTAGTGTAGTGCGGTGTACGTGAGCTACGCAAAAAAACAACAAATTGTTCTAACGCCCTCTATTACAATCAATTTAAAGGTTATGGACGCGTCAAACCCGACATAGTCACCTATGGGTCAGCAGTGCGCGGGTCTAACATAAAAGGGAGTTGTAGATCACTGTCAGGCACCAGCGTTGCATCTCCGGTTGTGGCCGGCGCAGTAACTTTGCTGGCTAGTGGAGTTTTACATCGAGGAGATGACATAAACCCGGCCAGCGTCAAGCAAGCGCTGATGGCGTCAGCCCGAAGGATACCCGGCATTAACATGTTCGAACAGGGCCACGGGAAGTTGAATTTAGTGAAAGCCTATCAGATACTGAATAATTACAAACCTCAGGTACGACTATTAGAAATTAATAAACAATTTTGGAATTATTATCAAAGAAGCGTCATTTATTACAGGCTAGTTTAAGTCCTAGTTACATAGATCTTAACGAATGCCCTTACATGTGGCCTTACTGCACCCAACCGCTCTATTTTGGCGCCATGCCAGTTATAGTGAATGTAACCATTTTAAATGGGCTGGGAGTGTCGGGTCACATCGTTGGTAATCCGCAATGGTTCCCCTACACACCCCAACACGGTCACTTCATAGATGTCGCTTTCTCCTATTCCGAAATGCTATGGCCTTGGTCGGGTTGGCTGGCTGTAAGTTTATCCGTGAATGAGAATGCTGCAAATTACGACGGATTATCTCAAGGGCACATAAGTTTGACGATCGAATCGCCCCCTGTTAGCGGAGAAACCGAACCTAGACAAAGTACTGTGATATTACCAGTAAGGTAGGTTATATCAATTGAACTAATAAAACTAATTAAGAGTTGCGAGTTTATTAGTTTTTTTTACTATAGATTTTATTTTAGAATTAAAATAATACCAACGCCTCCTAGACAGAAACGACTTCTCTGGGATCAGTATCACAATTTGCGTTATCCACCGGGATATTTCCCGCGGGATAACCTCAAAGTAAAAAACGACCCTTTAGACTGGAATGGCGATCACATCCACACGAATTTCAAGGACATGTATCAGAATTTAAGAAACGCAGGCTATTACATTGAAGTACTAGGTAAAGGCTTCAGCATATACGTTTTGTTTTTAAAATTTAAACGTACTCCTAGGATCTCCGTTCACTTGTTTCGATGCAACGCAATACGGCACCTTGATCATCGCCGACCCCGAGGAAGAATATTTTCCGGAGGAAGTGGCGAAACTTAAGCGAGATGTGGACGCGGGATTGTCCCTCATAATCTTCGCTGATTGGTACAACGTAACGGTAATGAAGAAAGTGAAATTCTACGATGAAAATACCCGGCAATGGTGGATGCCCGACACTGGAGGAGCGAATGTACCAGCGCTCAACGATTTATTGGCCTCCTGGGGAATAGAATTGGGGAATAAAGTGTTTGAGGGCGAGTTTAAGCTGGGAGAACATGAAATGTATTATGCTTCCGGGACTAGCATATCAAAATTTCCCCAAGACGGACTGCTAGTGTCGAAGAAATTGAAGGATCAAGGACAACAGGTGTACAAGACAATAAATTATTTAAATGAATACAAAACGTAAGAGTTTGTTTAATTTCAGATTTTGGAACCTAATACTGAGAGTAAGGGCGAAGACGAAGTACCAATTTTAGGTCTTTTGCAAAGCAAAGCGACAGATAAGAGCGGGCGTATTGTCCTTTATGGTGATTCAAATTGCTTAGACACTAGCCATCTCGATAAAGCTTGTTATTGGTTATTGGACGCCATCTTGGAATATACGTCAACGTCACATCTACCGATGATATTCCAAAACAACAAAATGGATGAAAACCTGGCGAAAGTAGAAACAGACGTACCGGAAAGAATGGACGGAAACAAATTGTACAGATATTCCAAGGTGCTGGATAACCATTTAGGAGATCAACAAGCCAGAGCTTTGCCGCAGTGTCCCCATTTAGTTTGGACCCAATCAGTTCCTTTAAATATTTCCGCACCGACCAACTTCTATCAGTCACAGAAACTATTGTCGCTGTCAGAAGAAACTTCGCCCCCACTAATCGTGGGAAATCTTCAAAACAAAGGTACGTATCTCAATATTCAAGTTGTCCACGATATATAGGAGTGATCCCAAAAAAAAATCGTATTTGAAAAATTAATTTTTTGTCGTTATTTATTACTAGCCACGTTGAGTCACAGATTACCTATCAAAACCGTGGGGTTCTAATAATGTTTTTTTTTCTTTTAATAGAGCATCCAACATCCAACTTCGCGATAATTCAGCCCATCGCTTCCGATGTTGTCCTGGGTTGCTCCATTTTAACTATTTTTGCCATTTCGTCGAATTACCGTTTACTCCTCACAACAACCGACTCTTTTTCTCGCTTATGGGCCTAAGTCCACTACTGATAGTAAAGCAGGTGGCGCCACCCTTCTACCGTACCGTTTGATGAAGTACCAACGACCATCTCTCCTCAAAGCTTGCCGTAAGCCGGCACTTCTGGAGAAAACTGATCGTTCCGGCAACTGTTATTGTACCCGTTAATTAGCACCGTTTCAAATTGTCACCCATCAGGTCGACTTTTGTGGGCTGGTAAATGCGCCAACGTGGCAAAATGGAGAAATAAACCCTTTTTTCCGGTTGATACGATTTTTTTTGCGGTCACTGTATATCATATCTTAACCCATTAGTTTCACTAGGTTCACCATTTAGTATCTGAAAATCGCGTTTTCCAGGCGCGCAAATGTTAGGCACTAATGGGTCAAAGGACGGTACTATAGAGTAATTAGTTTAAAAAGTTCCAGATGTCGCGTCCGATCAAGATCCCGAAGTCGAAGAGATTTGGACGTGGCGCAGGAAGCAAATCGAATTGCCCCATAGCTCGTCCGATTCGTACAGCATCACCTCGTTAATACTATTATGCATATCGTGCTTGTTGCTCTACATTTTAGTTAGACTGTATAGGAAACCGAAGCCTAAACGAAGAAAACTTCGTTTGAAGAGGCTGCTGCAGATATTTCACTGCGGTAAGGTACCTGCAGTCTAATCTTATAGTTCCAGATAATTTATTAAGATTAAAAGTAGCCGCTGATTACGTTAGATTGTTTTTAATATCATATCAAAACTAAATATTGTTTAACGGACACTTCAATCAATTAACATACACACATTTGTACATTATACAAAGTACTGTTGTGGATAATGCGTTGATTATCCATGAATTTTCGCCAATTTTGTATTTAAATGGTAGCAATCATATTTTTTTATAAAAATGAACAATCAAAAAGTTAGTATATTCCACTCGTTGTAAATAAGCGAAAGACGATTTTAATTGGAAATAAACATTTGTAGTACAAAACCAGATTTGTTTTATTTAACTCTACAAAGGGATCAGTCGCTATTTAAATTTTGTGTAAAGTTGGAAACACAAAAGGTGAGCTGTGGTTAGTTGTTTGGTGCAAAGCGACTAACACTAAAGTGCTCGAAGAAATCTGCTTCACTGTTTTGTGATACAGTTTCCTCCACCAAATTTTCATTTTTCGGTTTTCTTCTGGGTACCTGTGATATTTTTTCATCATCTCTACCCGTGCTAAATAATTTACCTGGACGTCATTCGAATCACGCTTTCAATGTCTGACTTTTTCAATTAAAAATAAACAGAATATTCGAACCATGTCCTAAACTCACATTTCTTGGCAATTTTTGACATTTCTATTTTAGCAAACCACAATGTACAGGTTCCCAACTAAATATTGCTTCCAAAGTCAGGAATTATTCTAACCGTAGCTGATTGAGTGATTGATTAGCAACCAATCGGCGCATTAGTGGATATGAACAGCCAACTATTTATCAGAGTTGGATTTTTTTTTGTTTGAACCATGGTATAATAAAACAAGGTATGCCGAAGCGCATCTCTGATCACGTGAGTGATGACGCAATCTGGTAAAAATTCAACCGGTACGTTCAAATCGTTGGATTGTTCTGTTCCCTTGTATTAAATATAATGTTAAGTACGAGAATAAATATAAACATTGTAATACAACTTGTAGTTACGGTAGTAAATTAAATCGCATAGGAACAAAACATTAGATAAAAATCTGTCAAATTAATTCTTTAGTTATTCTTTAGATTTTAACATAGTGCTATTTATTGCAAAATAATTGCGCCATTTATTTATTCCAAATATGAGCGTTAATATAAATATGGTGGTGTAGAGAAAATATACTTTGGTTCGTTTTTCTTTATTTAATAATGTAGTATAATAATAGTTTAAATCATTATTGTTAAATAATGGAAATTGTTTAAGAATTTTAATAGAGATGATTCAGTATAAAAGAATGCTGCGACTTTAGAGCTTTCCAACGTAATATTTTACTACTAACATTTATGGAACACCTCACATATGAAACTATACATACTATTTTTAAAATGCAATTGTTCTTATTCCCAAAGAAAACAATACAAAATATATGTACAAACCCAAATAAAAATAACATAGGAGAGTAGATAGAAATAAAACACGAAACAACAATTCCAACACACGAAACTCAATAATCGTAATGGCGCCTACGACTGACGCAATCTGGTAAAAATACGTCATATGCGTAGAACGGATACAATTTCGTTACGCTTATCGGCATACCTTCTTTTATTATATCATGGTTTGAACATTAATTTTAAAATGCGTATATCCCTGACCATTTCCAACGATTGCTATCCGTTGTTTGAACTATACGTATAGATACGTATTTGACGTACTACAATTTAGATTACACCATTTGATACCAACAGAAAAATACATATACATATAAAAGTTTGACATTGACAGGTAGCATTCAGATATTGAAAAGCATGCAGACAAACATCTTAAAATGAAAATTAACTAAATAATTTTGCGGGTATTATCACCCGTGCTAATACTTACGGATGGTATCTGTTCTCTGTCCATTTTGAAATAACCGGCTGCGGATATATGAATAGGAGTGGCGAATATTTGAGAAAGAAGCATTTGAATCTGGAACAGACGACACGCTAATTTATACTCCCGTTTATCTAATATGTGATGTATTTTAATGATTGTACATGACGTCACGACTCCTATATCCCTATAGTTGGGGTGCCTAATAAAATTCTTAGTGTAAACTAAACCATACTTTTTACTATTGCATCTAATATATTCTATTACCTACAGCTACGTCAATTACTAATTTCTGATTAATTTTCGACACGGGGGCAACCCAGCTGGCAGACTGACGTGAAGAAGACGTCGTTTAAGGGCAATATGCCCATAAACGACGTCTATTTCAAGCTAGCTGGGAAGGAACAGCGCCAAATTCCTTAAAAACCGTACGTCCGGTACAAACATTAAAGTATACCATATAAAAAACCTTATACCGTATAAAAAAACCTAACCGGATAATAGTAATTTACCTCCAATTTGCTATCCATATCAAGACTTGCTACTGGTAGCTTCTGCATCAATTCTGCGATCTTGTTTGCCTGTAAAAACATAATAAAAAAAATTTAAGTCATTTTTGTTGCATTTTGAATTTAACAATTTATGACCTTTATAACTGATTTGAAGTTTCAAACATTAAAAAGTGTATTAGCATTTATATTTTTAAATTTCGCGCGCTACGAAAGAGCGAGAAGTCGGAAGCGAGTGAAGTTAGACGTTGTTAAGATGGGGGATTGAAGTGGGGCACATGCTTAAATTCATCGATGGATCGATTATACATTGTCACTATTTAACTAATGTAATCAACAGTGACAAAGCATAACCGATGGATCCATAGATGAATTTAAGAACTCGCCCGTGGTCAAGAACGGAGAAATATATATGTTTAGTATTAACAGTTGTTTTATTCTACAGTCTTCTAGGAAGACCCATCCATACCATGCTACAAAAGGGACAATATAATATAATGACATACATTTTCTTGCATTTCCTACTTAGGAAGTTTATATAAAATCCTCCAACACCCCGACATAATATTAAAATGTTCAAATGTCACATTTGGTTTAAAAAACATCATACCAACTTAATTATTATAAAATGGTATTTATACATTTTAATTAAGGTAAATAACCTGGGAGATCCTGTCAGTTTGTCGTCAAATTTTATTGCTTTGATAGAAATTGTAATTCAAACTTTACCAATTGATAAACACTAACTATAATAGGTACTTTCAATACGCTAATTAAATAAATGTACATTCAGTTTAATATTCATTTCATGTACTTATCTGTTAACAATAAACGAAGAGACCATATTTCACAAGTCTATAGATGAAAAGACAAATATTATTATCTACAACTAGAGACCGACATATGGTCCAATCTCAAAGTGTATATTGAACTGTGATTGCCAGTGTATATAATAGATAATAATGGAGCACCGGGTAAACAATAACATCAGATTAACGTCAAGTGTGAAGTAGGCACATTAACCGGATTTGCATAGCTAATGTGGATGTTAAAAATTGGTTATATACCAAGCTATTAATCTATGCTCCAAAATGTATTTTACTGTGTTGGTTTAGTTGATGAGCAATTCAAACGTTATAGGATAGAATATATTAGAAAATTATTACAGTAGATGGTGCTGTGAGTACAAATATTTAGCAGATTTCTTACATACCGGCTAAAATAAACGGACTCTACTTTAAGACCTTGTCTTTAGTGGTGAATAGTAATGATTATTGATAATTATATAGAAGAATCATTAAATCAATTCAGTCCTAACATATCAACAGTACGTCTTACCTTGTCAGTTACTTCATGCGAAATGTATATTACAGCCAGCACAATAATACCATCAATAATTGCACAAGATATGAAACTGGGTTGATTGATACCAATAAATATTACAACGTAAATGTTCATCACAAACATTACAATGACGTATAATTGATCTACGGCCAAGAACGAACCGAATGAATTACTTAAATGCTGAACGGAATCGAACGCAAGCAGATGTAACACTCTAACATTTCTCAAAGCGTCTTTTATGTTACACGATGAACATGTCGGTTCGTTTCTGGTCGATTTGCGCCAACTTTTCAACGGGATCATTTCGGCAACGACTTTATTAATGCTCCTCATATTAAGGGCTATAGTTTTGGCGAAATAATTGTAGAGAAGCAATGGGACTACTTGCCATATTCCCACGAAACTGAACACTATGTTACTGAGAGCCAAACTGTTTGGTGTAGAAGCACTATTTCTTGAGAAATCCCATAAGTGCGCAGTGATCGCGATTGTGGTCAGAAATCCGAGGAGGATGGGTCTTATTGTGTACGTAAGAATAGTTCTGCGTACGTTCAAACAGCTTTTAAAAAACTCGAATTTTTTCGCGTCAAAAAGATCCAGCGATCGTATCAATTTAATGAATTTCTTGGAACGACTTGCGCAAAAGTAGCAGCATACAAAAGACCTGATCACCATGATCACTATCAGAGAATTCATCCATAGTAACTGTGGGCCTCCATTCTCCAAAATATCTATCATTAAGTACGCATTGAGTACGACAAAAGTTGTTGTACACCCAAAAAAGAGTAACATAGAATACAATGTTGGTATGCTAAAGTAATGAAACTCCAAGGAGTTGCAGTCATGAAGATTGTTTAAAGGTATCACGCCAATGAGGCGACAGACAAATGCTATGGGTTTAAAATAGTAATAGAAAGTCTTCTTCACGTGTTGTTGTTCATCATAATCATTACACTTGAACCGTTCAAAGAATGCGAATTTGTTCTTCGGCATCACGCGCTTAGTACTGGAAAATCAACGAAACGGGGATCAACTGAATGAATGTCGATAATTACATGCATTTGAAGAATATTCTTTATCTATATGTTTGTATTTATATGTATTTTCTGATACCATATGTTAAGTGTTGTGTTTCATTAATGTGCTGTAAAAGCATTTCTGATTACCAGAAAAAAATGGATATACTGCGAGTATGAATACGTTGTAGTGAAATACCGTGTTGAAAATAATATATAAAATAATATAGCTGCCATAACATAAATGATATTCAACAAAACATTTAACAGCAAATTCAAACCTGAAGCAAACCACACACAAACTATCAAAACACCATAAAAAATGAATTCCGCTATTTTCAAATAAAGATTAACATTGGCTGCGTTCGAAAGACCGAAATCGCTGGTCCCAAGGTTTACAACGCGTTTACTCAACAGGGTAAGTGTTTCTGAACGCTCATTTCAGCATTTGTTGTGATTGTGGTGACATGTGGAAATGTAAGTGTAATAAACACTGTATTTTTCTTATTTTTGTCGCTTAAATACACCGTTCAAATACATCCTCGTACGATCCTCTCAAAGAGTAAGAATTACTTCAATTTTATGAACACTATTAGGATGTTTCACTCGTTTCTGTTACATTATATAACGCTCCTTCGGATTCAAACGATATTTCGAAATAAGCCATTTCTTAAAACCGTTATAATAGATATAGGTAGTGTAGCTTATGTGTGGGTTATGTTTTCCGCTGTATTTCATACGTGAATAAAGCAAGTTTCATATCCGCAGGGAAAAATGGCGTCCGCTTAGTAAACATGTTGTATACAACGCTAACGTCCAGAGAAAAACACTCAACAGTTGGCTAAATGTTGTGTCTTTCGAACGCAACTGTTGATACCTTTTTTGATAAATAAACAATGAAAATATTAATTTTATATAAAATAAAAAGCATACTCTAGTAGTTCTATACTTCATTCACGTTGAGAATAGGGGTGCGTTCAAAATAGACGCTAGGTAGTAGAAGAGTAACACTTTTTTGGTTATCTAGCGTTCAGTAATGGAGGTACACTTCAAGGTAATAATTTATTACGTTCAAAATTAGTAAAAGGTAACCCTGGAGTGTACCTCGCTTACCCTAGTCGGTGACACCGTTGAACTTTACCCGACATGCGCAGGTTGTTGAGCGCACAGTTCAGTTTAGTTCACGTTTGTTTACATTTGTTTAGGAAGGTTAGATTGTGTTAGATCCACGGTACAAATCATATATGTGCACCGTCGTTAGATCACAAACCACATGCGGGTTACAGAGTGTGTTTATACGTCACACGTTATGGATACAGCAACAAAAACAACAACGTCATCCCATGCGATAGTTGTGAATGATCAAGGGAATTACATCATAGAGAATAACAACATTCTTGTTCAGGATAGAATATAGCCTATAACCCCCCTATTTCTTTGTTCGCTCTTTTCTCGCCGATTTGTTGTATACATCATCTTGAAGAAAATATTCTAATTGATTATAAAATAGATCTTGCATTATCATTACACATATTGTACTAACACGTTTCCTTTTCCGTAAATTATCCATATTTCATATCACCAATTACTCCACTGTCTTGTCTACTATTTTTTGATAAATGTGGACAAACGACACTGGATGATCAAAAAAAGAAGATTTCTGCCAATAGCCGGCACGTACGTTTAAAAGATGAAGTATATAAAAATTATATTTAAAAAAATATATAAATATACCTCTGAGATCACACAACACGTCTGATTGTATAGT